>JBBPBO010001986.1:70246898-70377480 GCA_037974295.1 Cicer cuneatum | reverse complement strand
AAAAAAAAAAAAAGACACCAGTATTAAAGACAAATTATATATGTGGACTCTGTGTAATTATCGAAACCCTGGGGAAATATTTTCAAAATTTTAGGCAATAATATGGATCTGCGAATAGTGCAGTCTCACAAAAACACAAAACTTCAACTTGGCATATAACATAAGAAAATAGCATCTCCAATCACAATTTAGTAGTAATTTACATACTGAATTTATCTTGTTCCCAATTCAACCATATATGTAATTATTATATGTAGAAATAATCAGATCCTAAGTTTAAAGAGCTTGAATTAAACTTAATAATTAGTGGATCTGATCTGAATAATCAATCACCAGCAGAAATGGCGATGGCGAGAGCAAGTTCTGGTTTGCAATATCCAGAGCGGTTCTACGCTGCGGCCTCTTACGTCGGTTTCGATGGATCCAATTCTCCCACAAAAACTCTCACTTCCAAGTTCCCTAAATCTACAGCTCTTCTTCTCTACAGTTTATACCAACAGGCATTGATTCTTCCTTTTCCTTTTACCTGCATTGTGCCTTATTTTATGCTTACTCTATCAATTTTGGAAATTCGTATTTGTTTTCATTCTATCCGTGTCATCATTTTGTCGGTGGTAATGCCTTTTTGATCAATTGTGTGCTTTTTGTGGATCTGTTTTGATTTGATTGATTGATTTGAAGGATTGAAGTGGAAAGGATTTCTAAGACTCAATGCTAAATGAGCTTAATTGTCGATTGAAGCGTTATTGTTGAAGATTTTGATTTATGACTATGAGTGAGGAATTAGATAGATTATGTCAAACTAGTTATTGTTGTTTGGGTTTATTTGGTGTCAGCTCAGTGGTAAGAATTCGGGTCTGTAAACTCAAGGGACGAAGTTTAAATTTCTTCAAAGACGGTGCTAGAATCGTCATTGGTATCACTTTAATTAATAATTTTCCTTTTATCCATTTTTTTTAAAGCTGTCTGTTATATGATCCATGTTATAAAGATTAGGTGGCTTTCTAACTGCGCAACATCATATTCGATATTCCTAGCTTGGAACTGGTTATGGAAAACTTGATGCCGATCTATATGGTTTTTCTGAAGTTTTGGGTTTTTGTTAAGATTCAATGGCGGGAATCATTGGTTGCACAATCACGTCGTCTGATATAAGCTTGGTTGTTGTTGCACTTGCCATTGGATAAGCCTACATTCAGATGAATTGCATAGAATTACAGTTTTACTTGCATGCGGCTCATAGGTTCTACTGGATTAAAAGTAAATAATTCGCAATTTAAACATGAAAGTGTGAAATGCCGATTTACCAGCGACCACTACTGTTCTAGCTTCAGTTTGTTTTATTTAGTTATTTTTGGGTCTGTTGCACTATAGTTATGTAAAATTGAAGTGGTGAAGTTATAATTATTCGATGTAAAATTTATTGCTCCATTAATGGTTAATTTGTTATTTCAGGCTAGTGTAGGACCTTGTAACATCCCAGAACCCAGTACATGGAAAATTGTGGAACATAGCAAATGGGCCAGGTTTGTTTGCTTTGAACATTCATGCTTTCTCTGCTCTTCTGTGCTATTACTATACTTCTCCATTAAACCACTATATTCTATATGTCTGCATTGATATGGATATGGATTTATGGAGTTGCTATGCTTGTCCATGCATTTATATTATGCAATTATTTTCTTATGAATACTGCATTTTAAATTTTACTTGCAATATGCACTAGTCCATTCGTGCTTTTATTTGGCTTGAGAGTATTGTTAAAGTAGTAATTATTGATGCAGTTGGAACCAGCTTGGAAACATGTCTTCCACGGAAGCAATGCGTCTTTTTGTGAAAATATTGGAGGTCATGCAAATAATTTTTGTTATCATTTCCACCTTGGTATAATGCAATATATTATCTGATTACTTGTTTTTATTTTCCTTTTTTGTATAGGAAGAAGATCCCGGTTGGTATTCCAGAGCATCTAACTCTGTTGCAGAGCCTGTAATTGACGTTCAAATGAATGTGAGTATTCTTAAGGCTATATATAACACCAAGTCCTTTTCTTGTGGAGATGAACTTTTGTTTTTGGCTTACAATGAGCTTTACGTGTTATACTCATATTCTATTCAAACTAATGTTAGAGTAAGTACCTAGTGAGCACAATATGGTCTAAATTCATTGTCAAATAAGAAATCAATTTTTTGGCTAATAAAATTCAGGATATTATATAGTTGCTTATGATATACTATCTTTCGCCCACTAGGCATGCATGCAATTCTTATGCAACAAAGATAGTTGAATGATTTTGTTTTAATATCATTTAGAAATTCATGATATACTAAGGGTTTGATCTTTAGAATTAGATTCATGTAAGAGGCATGTCAACTTGAATTTGCATCATGAGAATTGCAATAGAGCATTTTCCTCTGTATTTTCCACTTTTATTGTCATCATCAACGTTGTAATTTATCCTGTTTCTTTTTTCCAATGTCTGATTCTATCTTGCTCGTTTGACAGTATAATTCCAAAGTTGAACCAGTAATTGAGAATGGGAACACTTACCCAGAGACTAAAACTATTTCCTATGAAAATGGAAGTCAAGTTGAAACGCAGGATAAAGATGTTGTGGATGGCTTTGGTTCAGTTGAAGTCTATGATCAATGGATTGCACCTCCAGTATCTGGTCAACGCCCGAAAGCCCGATATGAGGTATTGAATCTCGCAAAATATAATAATTATAGAACTAATTCCACTTGGTTTTTTTATTTCATATTTTATTAGTCCCGCCCCCTAACCCAAGTGTGTTTATATGTTCAGCATGGAGCTGCAGTTGTGCAAGATAAATTGTACATATATGGTGGAAATCACAATGGGCGTTACCTTAGTGATCTTCATGTAAGCATATGTTAAATATACCTGTTGCATGAAGCTATGAATTTTGGCTAAAGTAACTAAGTAATAGTTTATTTTGTGGAGTTAATTGACACCCGCAATTTTGGAAGTAATTGAATAACTATATATTTTGTGTTATGAACAAATACGCTTTTTGTGATATCCCTTTTATATTGACTAAGTTATGTGTTGTTTTTTTGAACTATACCGAAACAAATACAGGTTTTGGATTTGAGAAGTTGGACTTGGTCGAAGGTCGAGGCTAAGGCTGGAGATGAGTCCCCTACAACTTTGAAACCTTGTGCTGGCCATTCTTTGGTTTGTATTGAACATAAAACTCGACATAACCGTTGTAATGTATCTGTTTGTTATTGACTGCTTTTACTAATTCTGTAATATTTTGGATGGAAAATCATGTCACTACAGATTGCATGGGGAAATAAGCTCCTGTCAATTGCTGGTCACACAAAAGATCCTTCCGAAAGTATCCAAGGTATAACATATTAATGATTTAATAACATGTTATCATTCTTTTAAGGGTTGGCATCATATCTGTGCACAAATTAAAATGTGAGGAATTGGGAAATGTTTAGGAGTGTCATTTCAGTAAATCATTAGAAGAGTATCGATTACAAATTTCGTTTGTACTATTCATTTCAGAAAAATAAAAAGCATTATATCACTTTATACTTTTATATGAAAAAAATCAATCAAGGTTGGTGGAAGTGATAAAAAATTTGTGTACTTTTAAGTGAACATTTAGGCTACATGGTTTTTACTAATTAATTATGGTTTTTGGGCCTTAAAATATTTATTTTAGTTGGTCACTGTGAAAACATGTCCTCAATCGGACATCGTACATCAGATGCACCCAAGAAATCAAATGGGCCAGTCCCTCTTAGTTAGGAAACATGTTAGGACAGTTAATTAGTTAGCTTGTTCTTCATAGAGGCAGAGTATGTATAGGAAGGCAGGTAGTTGGTTATTGAGTTGTGAGGGGGAGAGACCAGGCTCTTCCATCCTTGAGTCGTCTTTGTAAGCATTATGATAGGAACTTGGGTATTATGGGTTGCCCAAGTCCTGTATCGAGTAGTATGGGATGCTCCGTGGAGTATGTAAGTGGCTTGGTTCTTCCTCCTTGATGGATGGCTTTTAAGACAGGGTTCCCCAAATCCTTGGATACTTATCAGTTGGTATCAGAGCTGGTTGCCAATGACTCAGAAAGGGCTACCTACGGAGGGGTTGATTGGAAAGGTCGAGTGAAGCGCCGTAGAGTGCAATCGTCGGACGTTGGCTCTTAGGGCCAGTGCTATGATATTAACTTGGGTATTATGCGGTGCCCAAGTCCCACATAGAATAGTATAGGATGCTCATCTGAGTATTTAAGTGGCTTGGTTCTTCCCCCTTGTTGATAGCTAGCTTTTTAAAGAGGGTTCCCCAAGTCCTTGGATACTTGTCACATTCTTGCTTCTCTGCACTTTGGGTTTCCCTAGTCTATTTGTTCAATAAGTTTTTCTTCTTCTGTGAATTCCTATTCTCTGAACCTATCTATCAAACACAAAAACCTAGTAACATTTTCCTCTGCTCTTCGGTTTGATCTATGTTCATTAATTAAGGTGTATTTCTCCCCTGTTTTATAACTCTTGTTCTACTCACTTCTGTTTTTTTATTGTCGCTATTTTTTCTATTTTGATTGCAACTAAGTATGGGCACTTCTATTAAATATTATTACAGTGAAAGAGTTTGATCTACAAACAGCAACATGGTCAACTCTGAAGACTTATGGGAAAGCTCCGGTATGTGTCTGTTATGTTTATAAACCCAAAAGTCTCTTAGAAATTTCTAAATCTCATTTTAGGCGAATGACATGTCATATTTTCATTTTTCTAACAATAGATGCATACATTCCATGGTTTTTAAACATACAAAAGTGGTGCCCTCTCTCTTATCCTTTCATCCTTTCTTTCCTTCTTTTTGTTTTTTTAACTAAAATACAGTAATAGCCTATTTTGTTCCCTCTTCTATCATGTATGCTTTCTAGATATCACGTGGAGGCCAATCAGTGACCCTTGTTGGGAATAGCTTAGTAATTTTTGGTGGGCAAGATGCAAAGAGGACTCTATTGAATGACCTGCATATTCTTGACTTGGAAACCATGACATGGGATGAAATTGATGCTGTGTAAGAAGTTTTCTGAAGCAGTCCTTTCTATTTCCATGGTTTCTATTTTAATTTATCAGGATTTTAGGGGAGGGGTTGATTTGTTTTCTTTAATACCGTGGGGGGACTTCAATGGTTTTTGATTGTATAAAGAGTAAAATTATCATCTTTGTTTATGCAATATTTGGGTTTCTCTTACCAATCTAAAGAGAAGAAGAACATAAAAAAGGAACATGATAAGGTTTTTTATAACTGACTCACAACTAGCAGTGGAGTGCCTCCTTCCCCAAGGTCTGATCATAGTGCTGCTGTACATGTGGAGCGATACTTACTCATCTTTGGAGGGGGTTCACATGCAACTTGCTACAATGATTTACATGTTCTGGATTTGCAAACTGTAAGACTCTTGCCTTCTCTGTTAGGAATTGAATTGGAAAGTAATCTCCATCTAATTATTTGCATGAATTCTGCAGATGGAATGGTCTCGCCCCACACAACAAGGTGAGATACCAACTCCACGTGCAGGACATGCTGGTGTGACAGTAGGTGAGAGCTGGTTCATTGTTGGTGGCGGTGACAACAAGAGTGGTATGAATTTTTGCCACTTATTCACTTAGATTTGAGCTTTATGCGTTGAAGGATGAACCGTCACTGTATGAAATATTCCATGATATGTTGAAAAAATATTTTCTAAACTACTCCCTTTGTCTGATATTGACTGACACTTAAAAGTTATTTCACACAAATTAAGAAAAGTCGTAAATAAACGAAAGAGTATAACAAAATTACAAAATCGTCCTTATTAACCGCTAGGTGTTAACCATTGCCATAAGTATATTGGAGTATAATGAACTTGAGAAGTGATGCGCATAGTATTAGTTTGAGGGTAGAATTGGAATAAAATAATTAATGTTACATTGAAAACATAAAGCTTTATGATACTTATTTTTAAGACATTCTTCTTTTGCTAATGTGAAACTCAATATAGGAAGGATTGAGTATTTGATGTACTCACGGCACGCCTATGTTGTGGGTCAAACTAAACCCAATAAGTGTTTATTTGCTGATTTTCGATAAACTAGATTTTGTAAAATTGATTTGGTTAAAATTGAGTTTGGAAAAAAGTGATTTGTGTATAGAAGTTAAAATTGTGTGAATTTTTCAACCTAATGCAAAAGCTATTTTTTTTTACTTCGAGTCTATACGAGATTTGTAGGCAAAATTATTTCTACTTGACAATGTCCAAACATAGTCAAAATCAAGTTTGTGATTTTAAGTCCGCATTAAACATGGATTCAAATAATGCATTAAATCATATTTCAACACACCTGTATAGTTAAATAGTGTATTCTACCTTCAAATAGATTTATAAGTTATATTATATTGGTTTCAGATTTTTTTTAAGTTATATGCATATCTCTCTACATATAGGTTTGTTCACTCGTGACCCAATCTTCTAAAATGGGTAAAATAAAAACATAAACATTTACCATTAAGGGCTCTATGTAGAGCGGGATTCAAGTTGATGGTAGGCATCCCTTTTATTGGTTAAGGTACTTGTGTTCAGAAAAACACATTCTTGCAGAATAAAAATTATCTAGTTTGTGCCATCTTATATAAACAAAAAAATCATTGATACACAATGTTGTTCGAAACCTGTTTGAGTTCTCAACACTTTGAATTTAGTAATTTGCTAAATGGGTTTGTTGTCTTGTGTGCTTCTCCACGTCAATTGCCTTCCAAAGGAATGCAAGTAATCTATCATGATTCTCTGAATTTTATCACTTGTATTTAAGATGACCCACAACCTAAAATGAGGATATCGACGCCTGAGTGGAGAATCAAATATAAGTGATTGTACATCTCTTACCTTACAAATCAATTTTATGGGGTTGTAGATCCAATACAAATTTTAAGATGGTATTGATTCTATCCAATACCCGTTGGGCCACCTGTAATATTCCACTCAAGTCAGGCTCTTGATGTTCAGTCCTGTGCGTGAGGGGTGTGTGTTGAGAGTCCCACATTGGAGGTGATATGGCTTGAAAAAGTGTTTATAAGTGGTAGACATCCGTCAACTTACAAGCCTCTTTTGTAGGGTTGAGTTAGGCCGGACACAAATTTTAAGAATTACATTGTTTGTGATGTAAATATATTTTAGTAAGGACAAAATGTCAATTACACCCAAAATAAGCTCTGGTTGGTATACAAAAAAAGTTACTTCTACAAAAAAAGTGCATCATATTGTATAGCAGCCTCAGTCAAATGCCACTACTAATTCCTTCAAATGCTTTCTGGAATCCCTTCCAAAATATATTCTAGAGAATATATAGAGATGTAGTAAATAAATCAAACAGAAACTTATTCTGTGGAATATTTGCTACTGATTGCCTCTCTTCAATTCTTTGGTTTATCTCGGGTTTCGGTTATTTCTTGCAAAAATGGAGGGCAGTTGTTTGTTGCCTTGATCTATCGTGCTAAATTGATACAATTGTTGAAGGTCTTATTTATAAGTTGATTTTTTATGCATACTGTTTCTGTGTGAAAGAAGGTGAACTCGAAAAAAGTATTACTGTGTTATTGGGTCACTGGAAAGGTTAATAGCTTCCGGTTTAGTCAGTTAATTTATATAAGGCCTGGTTACCTGGGTTGTCAATTTACTGACTGCTTTGGAGTTTATGACATTTCTGATTCTGTCATCTAAGTTAATATATTTCTTATAAGTTATACTCCCTGTTATTGTGCAGGGGCTTCCGAGACGGTTGTACTGAATATGTCTACACTGGCTTGGTCAGTCGTAACATCTGTGCAAGGACGTGTTTCTGTTGCTAGTGAGGTACTTCATCTATCTATTTTAGCAAGATTGCTGTGCGTTTTGAAATCTAACTAGAATACCTATCCTTGCTAGCTTCTTGCTGTCAATAGGTATCTTTCTAGTGCCCAGTAACGTAATTAAAATGCTTTTCATGCAGAGCTTGAGTTTGGTTGTAAGCTCCTATGATGGTGAAGATGTGCTTGTATCTTTCGGAGGGTACAATGGACGGTACAACAATGAAGTAAATATTATTTCAGCCGTTTTTCCATTTCTGCTCTGTTTTACCCTTTGTTTTATCATTCTCACTCATCAGATTTTTGTGCTGCTTTCAGGTCTATGTTCTTAAACCAAGCCATAAATCGACCTTGCAATCCAAAATAATTGAAAATTCTATACCCGACAGTGTTGATGCTGCCCCAAATGCAACAAATGCTACCCGAGATTTGGAGTCTGAATTTGGAGCAGGCCACGAAGGGAAAGTTTGGGAAATTTCTGTGGACAACGCTGATCCAACAGTATGTAGTAAAGCATGTACATTTTTTATATCCGGTTTTGTGAAGCCATTTTTTCCTGCATTTGGTTGTGTTAGCAAATCTACTGATGTGGTGCTTTATTTTAGAAAAAAATTAACAGTTCATGGATCTGATTTAACAAGAAATTCATTTTCCTGGTTGCATGCCTTTGGCTCATAAGCTTAGATCTAAAAGCTTGACATGTTCTTATGTTTCAGTTTGTTTCCTCTTCTGTTCATAGTCTTTCAGAGAATGTAAATTCTATCGAAGTTTTTTTTCTCTCTAAAATCCGACTGCCACATTATTGGCCAAATCTGTCATCAAGCCATTTAATGTGCCTCACAATTGCTTTCCTAAGGCACACTAAACTTCTCTCTCTTTGGACATTTATTGTTGTGAATAAGTAATTTGTAGGCGCACATCATGTCATTATTAGCTTTTTTGTATTAGACCTATTAATCAGGGCCATTAGTTAGAGCTTAGTCTATATATTCAGATCAATGTTTGTACTCTACACACAATTGAATAATACTTAAGAATATTTTCACTTATGATATCACGAGCTCAAGGTCTTGGGCTCTAGCTTCCACATAAAACTCTAGCCACCTTCATTGTGGTTCTTTTTACTGCTTTCATAATAGCATTTGGAACTTTTGTTGTGCCCCGTTTATTGTTCATTGACCAGAACTCATCGCACATTGCAGGCCCTTTTCTCGTCATTGTTCACAAAAATAATAATTGAAGATCAGTTGGATTATAATAAAAACTGCGAAACCACAAAGATGCACTAATGCATGCAATTTTGGATGTCCTATAAAAAGATACATAATGCATGCTTTTATGGATTTCCAATTTCACTCCTCAAACTTTGCATCTTCTGCCTGCATAATCAACATGATGGGCATAGATCATATTATGCATTTGTGCCATTTATTTTCTTTCTGCCCAGTCGCTCATTTGATATATCGGGTATCATACAGAAATCCAAAGGTGATCTCCTATCAGTCCTGAAGGCTGAGAAAGAAGAGTTGGAATCATCGCTCAGTAAGGAGAAGCTGCATACTCTACAACTAAAGCAAGAGTTGGTTGATGCTGAGTCTAGTAACTCTGATCTTTATAAGGTAACTACTTTTACAGTTGAAATTCCTTTTTTATTTTGGATTTAGTCCGGAATGGATCCAAGAATCATATACTAGAGGGGCAAAAAAATTAATGACAATTAAAAATTAAAGCTCAACAGAATAAAGCCATCATATTGCTCTATTTCGTTCTACTTCTACAGCTTTGGTTAAGGGAAGCTCCCTGTGTCTATTTGTCCAGTAAACCACTTTCTTTTGTCTCCCTGTCTCTTGGATTAATTGGGTTGAGACTTGAGCAGAGTGAGGTGTATAAGAAATTTTGGATATTCTAATGTTATTTATCGATGACGTCTGAACTATATCATCGCTCTTATTGCTATCAAAGGTCCTTACAATTATTTCCCTGACAATGTAGGAGCTCCAATCAATACGTGGTCAGCTTGCTACTGAGCAGTCAAGGTGTTTCAAACTTGAGGTATGCATTAATGCTTCTGAGAGTCTTCCCCTCTTTGTCTTATGAGTGTATTTTTGGATAGAATCTGGTGTTACGTAAATGATTGAAGAAAATTTATATGGTAAATGTGATGCACCAATTATGTTATTAAATAGCTATTCATAGAGCAACAACTAACAGTTAAATTAATTAGTCCATATGATAAGAACATTGCTTTCAAATAAAGTTTCATAATTTGCGATGAGAAATAAATGATATGCGATTCTACTATATGATCAGTTAGGTGTTGGAATGAATCCTTCTTTGTTATGATCTAATCTGTTTGTCTGAGGCTGCTTTAAAATTGTGGCATTTGTCTCCTTTTATGGATGAAGGAAGTAAGATTTATTATTATTTTTAACTTAAAAAATATATTTGAGAGTGCAGGTGGAGGTTGCTGAATTAGGTCAGAAGCTCCAAACCTTTGGGACATTACAGAAGGAGCTTGAACTCCTCCAGCGGCAAAAAGCTGCATCAGAGCAAGCTGCCTTAAATGCAAGACAGAGGAAGGGTTCAGGCAGTGTGTGGGGTTGGCTTGCCGGTTCTCCCCCTAACCCAAATGCAGATGACGAGTGAACCTTGGCTTAACAGATAGCAATGCTTCATTTGGTTTCATTTTACCCATCTTATTCTCAATACTTAATTGTGTATTAAATTAATTCGGTTCTTTTAGTGATGTAAATAATAAGATTTAGCTTCTATTTGGGCAGGAAGGTTTTCCATACTTGAGGATGATAGTATGATATAGTGAAAGGTTATTTTTGCCACCATTTTTGCTGATGACTGTATTCAAAGTGAATAATACATTATTCAATGAAAATATAGAAATTCATTTTTGTGAGTGATCATTAGAATTTTATTTCAACCAATATTGGTGGAACTTATAGCACAATGGCCAGTGAAAGGAGTTTTTTTTATTGAAAAGTTTTGTTTTTGTTTTACAGAAAAATTAGGAAAAATATTTTGGTGTCCAATCCAGAATGATGCGTGTTGATTTCACTGCTAAAATTTACTTAATTCATCCTGATTTATATAACTCGTACAAGATTGGATTGTAAATTGAGAGATGTATTTCACTTTTAAACATACTTCTGTGTCATATCATTAAATGTAGAAATCTAATGTCTAAAATGAGATATTTGAAGCGTGACTTAATAGTGTGTGACTCAATAGATTGTAATAAGATTTGAGTTGAATTTTATAAAAGTTGATTTGTAAGATGAAAGATGAACCACACACACATAATGGACTTGTGCAATGAGATATGTCTTTCACTCATAAATAAACTTTTAGATCATATCTTATTTAAATAAGACTCTTAGTACATGCAATAATGACAAAGATGACATATATATGCTAAGAGTCTTATTTGAAATTGAATGGTTGTATTTTTTTTAATGATTCAGAAGTTACATTTTCAACAAATTTATTTGAGATTCGATAGTTCAATTCCTCCATTCTTATGTTTTAGAGTAGTATTGATATATCAACTCACACTCAAATTATGAGTTTGTTTTATGGACTTCAAATGTGTTTTGAAATGCGCTCTACAAGAGGGTTGTGTGTTGCTCTAACTCTATTCATGTGTTGGGTTTGTTAAACCAGAGGTTCATCTTCATCATTGATTTGTTAATATTTTTGGTTGTATTAAACTTTAGTCATGTTTTTTGAGTATTTATAACATTGAATACTATTATCTCTCATACTTTTTTTTAATCTATTTTTGAGGTTTTTTTATTTAAATATTTTTTAAAAAAAAAATCACCAAAATATTTCACTTTAAAAAATATATACAAAAATGTCATACTTTTTTATTTTTAGAAGGTCGTCCGCACTGCGACCACATGAAGGATATTTTTTTTGATGTAGAAAGAAGTCACATCCTAAATATTTGACCATGTACACATTTAATTTTTTTTATCATTTTATCAACTGAATTATTTATTATTTAATAAATTAAAAATAATTAAAATATTTTAAAAAATAAAATATTATTAATAAAATAAAATAAAATGAAATACATTAAATTGAAGATAAAAAATATAGCATTCTAGAATATATTTTTTAAGGTGGAGTCTTTTAATGACTTAAAAAAAAAGAATATTTAAATACTTGCACCTATTTTTGATCTTTTACAACTTTATATATTTTAGAAATACAGACAAAAATTAAAAAGAAACCAAATTTAACATTAAGATTTTGATTAGCAAGAATCATTTTTATTTTCCTAAAAGGAAAAAAAAATTACAATCTGTTTTTGAAAGAGAGAAAAATAATTACAATCTCGAAACGTTCACAGCGCGTCCTCTTATTAACATTTTATTTTTCACTCTCCCCCAAAACCAAATAAAATGAATGCAGATAATAAAATAAAGAAGAAGAAGAAGAAGAATTAAACGCAACTCACACTCACCATCGGGGTGCGTTTTATACCATTCCGTCTCCAAACGCATATTTTCTTTCTCTCTGCTCCGTAGTGGCGCGCTCTCACATCTCAAATCTCAAATCTCAAAAATGTTTATTTCATTTCATAGCTTTTTTTTAATTTTTAATCCCTCGCTCCCAAATTAAATTATATTCCCAACAATTTTCCATCTCTCTCTATTCTATCCCTCACACAAACACGAAGCCACATAAATGACACTTTCTGCGCTGCAAGTAAAACCATTAACTTAACCTCTCGTGTCATTCGCTTCATTCTCACCAGTGATGAGCGACGCTTCTCATTTCCAACCACAACCTACCAATCCCGATTCTCCAACACCTTCCGCGAGTGAACCTCACGCTAGGGTTTCTCCAAATGATAACTCCCAACACCAATTCGTTTCTTCCACCGAAGATTTTAAAGTTAGGGTTAGGGTTTCTCCCGACGACACATCCACCGTCGAACGATTTGAATCTCAAAACGACCAAACAAATCGACGCCGTGATTCCGATAAATTTCCAAGCTCCGATAGCAAATCGCTGTTATCAGAATTCGACGAATACGTAGCTTCAGAGAGAAATAGCGTAACACAAACGGATCTAGGGTACGGTTTTGAAGTTGGCGATTTAGTTTGGGGGAAAGTGAAATCTCACCCTTGGTGGCCAGGGCATATATACAATGAAGCATTTGCATCTCCATCGGTTCGTCGCGCGAGGAGGGAAGGTCATGTTTTGGTGGCGTTCTTCGGTGATAGTAGTTATGGTTGGTTTGAACCGGCTGAACTTATTCCTTTCGACGCAAATTTCGCTGAGAAATCGCAGCAGACGTTTTCGAGAACTTTTGTGAAAGCAGTGGAAGAGGCTGTTGATGAAGCTAGTAGGAGACGCGGTCTTGGATTGGCTTGTAAGTGTAGAAATCCTGATAATTTTCGATCGACTCATGTTGAAGGATATTATTCTGTTGATGTGATGGATTATGAACCCGGTGGGTTTTATTCTGATAGTCAGATTAGGAAGGCTAGAGATAGTTTTAATCCGTTTGAAACTCTCGATTTTGTTAGAGAGTTGGCCCTTGCTCCCCTTGATGGGGAGCATGGGAGTATTGATTTTCTTAATAATAAGGCTACTGTTTCTGCTTATCGAAAGGCGGTCTTTGAGCAACATGATGAGACTTATGCACAGGCTTTTGGAGTTCAGCGGGCGCGTCCTTCTCGGCCTCAGAATGTTCCCCTTAATCAGCCTGCCAGGCAGCCTCCTAAAGGTATATGTATACCCTTCCCCAAGTTCTTCATAGAAGTTTTTAGTTTTTGTGAGGGTTTTATTGGACAATTTGATGTTATTATTTAGATGCTTTCTGTGGTGGATTTTTGTATAGTGCGAATGGCAAATAGATTGATGCAATACAAATATGATACTTATTGTCATGTTTATTTATTAGTGGATGGAGATATTTCACTATTTGTGACTTATTCTCCTGTTTAGTATTCCAGTACCTTCATCTTTGAGTTGTTTGTGACACTTTCAGCAATTTATTTGATGATTAATCTTTGTATATCTATAGCTATGTACTATAAAGCAGTAGAGTGATTAATGTTATGTATGTATTATGACTTAATACACGCCCTTAAGTATTCAAAGTTGAGGTGAATGAATGGCATACAATACAATATATAGATAAGTTTATTAAGAATGTGTTGTAGAAATAGTTAAGTAGCTCTATTGATGAGAATATGGCAACAAAGTGCCGATGGCTATAAGGTGATTTATTTGGTCATGTGAGAACAGGACCATAGGCTCTTAATCGTTTAATTGAAGCAAACTTTTGAAATAGCTTTTACAAGACTTTACTCTAAATAAATGGTTTAATTGGAAATTGGTATTCTTTTGAGCACAGTGGTGTCCTTTCATCTACATATCTGACCACACAGTGGAATTTGGCTTGGTTGTCATTGTTGTTATTGATTGTTATTTTTTAATCATTTTTATACAAATGTCTGAGTTCATTGAGCTTTGTTTGTATGGTTGTTATCTTTGTAAAAGGTTACATGATAAATGGAGCTTCCTATAGGCTATCTAGTTGTAATTAAAAGTATGTGTTATTTTAACCTTAAATATATGTTTGCCTTGTAAGCCCTTACTTCCTCTGGAATGAAATATGAGTAACAATTAAATCATATTTTTTGCAATGAAATATATGGTAATTTTAACAATTTCTCTTCTATTTAATGATAGTATCCCTAAACTACCCCTCCTTTAATTCAACTTTTTATATTTCCAATTACCCAATTTATTAGTCATGGAGGGTAATATCGACAATAAACTTAATTTTTTTAATTGGGATTGCATAGATTAAATGTGACCAACTACCTTTCTTATTATGTGTAATTTGATTAATTTTAGCTTATAATTTATTTCAGAGGGAGTATATTTTATCCCCTCACTTATATAGATGTGTTTATAAATTTGGAATGAATAACAAACTTATTGCTTTTTCTCAATCTATTCAAAAGCAGCTTCGTATGTTAATGCCACATTTTCCTCCCTTTTTTTGTATTCAGCTCCTTTGAGTGGTCCATTGGTGATAGCAGAAACTTTGGGTGGTGGGAAAAGCGCTTCTAAATCTGTTAAATTTAAGGACAGTTCAAAAAAGGATAGGTACCTTTTTAAGCGGAGAGATGATTCAAGTAACTCTTTCCAATTAGCACACAGGGAGGAGGTACCTGATGCAGCTGGGAGTTATGTATTTCAGAAGAGGGCTCCACCTGTGCCTGTGATGCCTCGCAATTTTGAAAGTCATGCAGACACAGGGTTTGTTAGTCATGATGGTGCAAGTTCAACTTCAGATGCTGTTGGTTTAATAGGTAAGGTTCAAGCAGAAAGCAGTGGTCTTGTACCCCAAACCATTTCCTTAGATGCAAAGCCTCATCTTGATAAGGGGAAAATAGACTATTCTGAAGAAATGGCCCATAGCATTGAACGGGATAATATTTCAAGTAAAAACATGGGTAGGTCTGATGTGTCTGAGGAGTTGCCATTACAAAACACTGTTGATGAGACATCTCAATCATCCCACCTGGAGAGCAAAATTCATGTGAATGCCAAACATGACAGGACTGCAAAACTGTCGGAACCATGCGAAGATTTTAAGCAATCAGAGCAAGGACTTCTTCTGACTGTTGCTGATGGAGGAAAAGACACACATCAAATTAAGAGCGAAAATAACGCAACTAATTCACCAGTTGAAGCAAAGCATCGCGAAATTAGTGCAGTGAAGAAGATAAAAGGCCAAAAGCGACCTGTAAATGACTTGAACTCCAAGACTTCTGTTATTGAGGAGAGAAAGAAAAAAAAGAAAAAGAATCTAAACTTACAGCCGACGTCAGACCATATGGAGAAGCATTCTACTTCTGGAAAATCTGTACTTCTTTCAGGAAATTTAACTGGAAAACCTGTCTCAACCACTTTGCCTCCTAGAGAAGGTATTCATCCAGAACAAATGCAGGTAGATTTTAGTGCCCGTAATTCGCAACCCATGGATGCCTTAGGCGATGTTAATTTTGAATTGCCACAACTTTTGGCTGATTTGCAAACTCTTGCTTTGAATCCTTGCCACGGCATTGAAAGAAATGTCCCTGTAGCTGTTCGCCAATTCTTCTTGCGGTTTAGATCTCTTGTTTACCAGAAAAGCTTGGCATCATCTCCACCACCAGAGAATGAAGCTCCAGAAGCCCGTGTTACCAAATGTGTTACCAAATCTCCTTCCGGTGTCAGGATATCTGACAATCCTGAGGATCATATCAGAACTTCGCCACTTGTAACACCTGCAAAACATGCTCGATCTGATGATCCTTCTAAAGCTGGGCGGAAAAGGAACCCCTCTGATCGCCAAGAAGAAATTGCTGCAAAGAGGTTGAAGAAAATCAAGGATATAAAGGCACTAGCTGCAGATAAGACAGCTTCCAATCAGAAAACTTCTGAAGCTAGGCGAGAAGATAAGGCAGCTACCAGTCAGAAAACATCTTCTGAAGCTAGGCGGGAAGATAAGGCAGCTTCCAGTCAGAAAACTACTTCTGAAGCTCGGCGAGAAGATGGAAAAGAACTTGTATCCCAGGCTCCATCCAAGTTTGTGAAACCAGACTTGGTCAAGAAAGTTTATCGACCATCTAAAGCAGTTCAGCCCACCACATTGGTGATCAAGTTTCCTCCTCAAACATCTCTTCCATCTGTGGCAGAGCTGAAGGCAAGATTTGCTCGCTTTGGACCAATGGATCAATCGGGTTTCCGTGTATTTTGGAAGTCATCAACTTGCCGTGTTGTTTTCTTGTACAAGGCTGATGCACTAGCTGCATATAAATTTTCTGAAGCAAACCAATCCTTATTTGGCAGCACGGGTGTGAGGTGCTTTCTTCGGGAATTTGGAGATACTGCACCTGAAGCATCTGAAGCTACCAAGGTTAAGGGAGATGATGGGGCCAATGAAACACCTCGGGTCAAGGATCCTGCTGTAGTTCAGCAACAGACATCAGTTTCATCGCCAAAACCTCTTCTTCCACGGCCAACAATCCAGCTCAAATCCTGCCTGAAGAAATCTACCGGTGAGGAGTCAGGTCAGGTTACTGGTAATGGAAGTAGTAGTAAAGGAAACCCACGTGTAAAATTCATGTTAGTTGGGGAAGAAAGTAGTAGGGGGGAGCCATTAATAGTGGGTAGTAAAAACAACAATGCTAGTTTTTCAGATGCTGGTGCACCTCCTATTGCAATGGATTTTATTAGTAAGAATGTTCAAAAGGTCACTACTACTTCACAACCTCCTTTGCTCATTCTTCCCCATGCTTCTCAGTTTACTAAAACACCACAACATAATTTGCGTAATCCTGAATTGGCAATGGCATCTAGAAACAACCCTAATTTTATCAACGCCACCACGTCAGCCACTGCAACCTCGGTTGATATATCACAGCAGATGATAAGTCTTTTGATGAGGTGCAGTGATGTTGTGACTAACCTGACGGGTTTTTTAGGCTATGTACCATACCATCCACTTTGAAAAAATGACTTAATACTCGTTACATCATTTGTATTCTATACAAGAATTTGCGGGTTGGATGTTTTTGATGACTTGCTACGGAAATGCAAGAAATGTAATGGTGAAGAGGGTGCGAGTAATATTGAGGCCTAGAACAAACAATACGATAGTGGCATTATTAGGTGAGATTTTTGGGCTCCAAAATGTAAATGCACCCTCATATTGATAGCGGCATCTTGTTTTTAGCTACCTTTCCTTTTCTTTTTTCTTATATATTTGGATCACTTTGTTTGGTGTGGGGGGTACTTGGATGATATACCAACACTATTGGCACATCTTTGCTCAACTATGCTTATGTATTTACTCACCCTTATTTCTGTGTCAACGACATTCCATGAATATCTCGGAAAGGCTTTTTATTGTTGTCAATGTAAGTGAGATTGCAAAGTTTTCGAGAAAGTGTGATTGGAATACAATATTTTCGTATAAGTTTTTAAAAAATAATGATTGATTTTATAGTTTTAAAAGTGTAATATATCGATGTTTTTTGGTTTTTATTCTCATAATGAAAAGGTGAAATTTTCATGCGAGCGTAAGTTTTTGAAAGACTCCAAATATTTTTTTATTTACTTAATGTTTTTTCAAAATTGTTCGTAATTTTTTTAAATGTTTTTCAAAGTATTTGCATGCAAATTATACCTGAAAATAATATTTATGGTAGTGATATTTTTCACAATAGTTTAATGGCTATATACTTAATAAATATAAATTATTGATTATGTAATTATTTTATGATAATAGTTACAATCATTGATAAGATAGCAAAATTAATTATTTTTATTATCAGTTAAAATAAAATTGATTTATACCGAGAATTCGGGGCATTTTTTTTTTCTTCTTTCTGTTTCACCAAATGGTAATATTTGTAAATGTCAACCTTCATCAACGTTTGGGATATGAATAGGAAAATGGCTTTGTTACCTCCACCACTAGTTTCAGCACTCTCACCCCATTCTGCTTTGCCTTTATTAAATTACCCAAATACTCCTTTATAAGAAAACTCTCCTCTTTTTTTTTTTTTCTCGAAACAAAATTCTCATTTTACTCCTTGGTAAAACATTTTTAAAAGCATAACAAACCCATTCTGAACCATTTAAAATTTAAAAAAGTTGACACCTCATCAATATACACATTCTTAAACTTTCAAGTGTTGCATTTAAATTATATACATCAAAAACTTTTTTATACATTATATTTATACTCCAAAATTTTAGATATTATAATTAAATTTTATACATACAAAAACTTAACTTTTTGGATATTAAATTTGAATTTTCAAACACAAGAAACGTGATTCCAAACATATCTGATATTTTTATTTGGTGAAATATATCTGATAAATTTTAATATTTTAAAAACTACAATTTTAGAAAGAAAAAAAAAACTCTTAGTGCTCCAATTTAATAGCTTTATGAAATTGCAATACGACGGAATTGATCAAATATGCCACAATTAATCAACTTGTGTTTTCTTGACTAAGTGATTTTCTCAATCTAAACTTTTGTAGTACAAAAATCAGTTGACACATTTTCCCTCTAGTATGACTGGTTTCTTCAAAGTTAAAAACTTTATCCGAAGTTGTGACTTTTGAGTATTCATTTTCCACATGTGCATAAATATTTTTGAAATATATTCTTAATTATTTTGTTATTTATCAAATTTTGTAAGAGTGTTCATTTTCCACACTCTGAAGGTCCATAAATGTCTAATAACAACTTTAATCAATTACCTTTCTTTATCTTAATTCTCTTGTTCATAAAGAAATATGAGCCATTTGAGTTTATAATTGCACCACGAGGTAAGTGAAATATAGTTAAGAATTTTTCTAAGTGAATTTCAAAACTCCCGATCAATTCAACTTTAATTGAAGTTAATTAACCACTTAATTTAATTAAATTAAGAAATTCACTTTTCTGAAAAATAATCAATTTACACTCAATTAATTTTAAATAAAATTAATTTTAATAAAATAAATTATAAAATTGGATTACATTCAAAAAGACCAAAACCATTGGTACTATGGTAAAACTTGATCCCGCCAAAAACAAATGCATCAAACTAATAACTAGTATCTGTTTCAAGAATATAAAGGATCTTCTACAGATCGAGATTGGATTCCTCCGGGATCACAGTTAAAGTCGCCAATTTATCGCCCACTCTTTTAACTACAACCTTCACAGGCACACCAGCTTTGTCCCCCATTATTTCAATTACCTGCCACATAATTTTATATCTGTGAGACTATACAAACAGATAGATAGATAGATAGATAGATAAATAAATAGATAAGCACATGAATCATAATGAAGAATAATCTCTGCGTCACTTGACTGACCAACGAGACAGAGTTATATATTGTGCATAATTCAAGACTCTCCACAACAAGAAAGCTAGTTATTCGTGCAAAATAAACAAAACATAATTTATTAAGTTAATGCCCCAAAGATTAGTATAAGTTTGGACCAAGTTTCAGAATAAAAATTTACAATCCAATTGCTTTACCCACCAGATCACCTTTCTTATCCCAATAACTCAAAAAGAATACAAAATTAAAATGATAATATCTACTACATACATATATATATATATATATATATATATATATATATATAATGCATAACATATGCCAATACCTCCTTCATGCTTTCGACGGGCTTTCCATCAAATTGAATGACAACATCACCAGGACGGAACCCGGCACGATCACCAGGGGACCCAGGAGTTACCTAGTAAAAACATGTAAGTTCCCTTGTGAGTTGTGACAAACACATAATTTCAAGCATCCTAATGCTTGCTTTGCATTGGTCAACGCAATGCATTTATCACAGAAGAGATACAGTTACAATTGCATGCTGAATATAATTAATTACATTGAATGGCTAAATTATGCAAAGCATAAAGAGAATTGCATATTTATCTACACTATAATCAGAAAGAGGGATAAGTGATTCATTCTAATAAACAAATGCTTCCAGGTACACATAACAAGTCTGTAAAGTGTGAACCGCCTATAGCATCACTAACATGATCTCGTAGAAATGCTGACAACTCAACAAAATTATAAGCTAAGCTTATTGGCCAAAGTATTGCTATCAAAGAAGGCGGAGAAATTTTCAACTAAAGTCTCTTAATTGTTATCACTAATCAGCTTTGCCATCAATTTTGCAACCTATTAGTCTAAAAAAAAACAGAACATGAATATACTGTCCAGCGAATCTAGATTTTGAGAAATTATATAAATAAGGATCTCAAAAGCGATCAATTAAGGACATACCATTGGTACAAGAATGCCCTTATTGACATTTGGGAATGAAGCATCTTTTTTTTTAAGCTGCGCAATAATCATCTCATTTAGATCAAGCATTCTTAGTCCAAGCCAAGGGCGTATTACTCTCCTGAAAAACAGTGTTTATATAGCATTATTACTCAACTTAAAACAAAGTATGAAACACATCAAAATATGTAAATCAATAATTGTATATGTGGAGTATAAGATATTTATAAAAGGTGAATATTTTAGAGTTTGTCTAATTTGACTATCTACTTGGGAGAGTAAAACATCATTTGTGACACATACAACACAAACGGCAAGCTAACAATATTTTATGACAATTAGCATCCTGCGTTCAAATGAGTATGCAATAAAATAGCGCAGATGAAACCAAAAACATACCCGCTTTTCTTGAAATGCTCTATAATTTTACACACAGAATCGATTGGTACAGAAAAACCCAAACCATCAGCAGACAACACTTTCATGATGTTCACACCAACAATTTCTCCATCCATATTGACAAGTGGCCCTCCAGAATTTCCCTGTGCCATACAAGCAGATAACTTGCAAGATGAAATTTGATCTGTATACAACATGAATTATCTAGTTGGCTAGCTAATGTGGGGAGAGGAAGACGTTTCACATACCACGTTAATTGCACAATCTGTTTGTAAATACTCTCTCGGCAAGCCACTAAACCCCAAATCACTGCTTTTACGGTCAACACAACTGTGCCAAAAATCATACAAGACATGAATTTATCAGTCCAGAAGAGATTTAAATGGTATAATTTTTTTGACAATGGTATAAAATTGAATAATTTAAACAAAACAAAATGTATAAAATCTAACATTGAAATGGTATTATTTAAAACAAAAGAAAATAGCTTAAAATCAAGACACATCTTTTACGGGCTGAAATCGATTCTTCACACCTTACGATGCCGGCGGTGACAGTATTCTGAAGGGAGAGCGGACAACCCATGGCTATTACCCAATCTCCAGGACGAAGCCTACTTGAATTACCAAGCTTTGCTTCCGGTAGTGGGGTTTCAGAATTTATCTTCACGACAGCAATATCTGAATGCATATCAGCATTCACCACTTTCCCCTCAAACGTCCTTCCATCTTGCAAAGTAACTTCAATCTAATATACAATTGATTGATATTTTATGCCATAGGTGAAATGAGTGTGCAGAGTCATATATTTTAGGTATAAATCTGAATTCTGATTTTATGGAGACAAATTATAGAGAATAAGATTATAGGAAAATAAAATGTTTCAATACAATAGCTTGCATATAATAGTTTAAAATGATTTGAAGGTTTATATACCTCAATAAGAGATAACAATTCAAAGTTAAGAATATTAAGAACCAATAATTGAGGCAAGTAAGCTACTGTACAAAGCCTACAACTAAATGAGTGACTACCTGTCACTCTTTAGATTACATGATAAACTATCATATATACTTGTATGAGTTTATGTATGAGACTGAAAATTAGACAGTAAAGAGACCAGGGAAGCTTAGGAATACATTAGAGAAAATTGTGGTAGCTCCAATCAAAAAAGAAAATGGTGGACTCTCGTCTTAGAAGGTTTCAACTTTCAACAAGTGTTTTGACATTTAGATTCACTGGTAAGAAGAGTTAAACGAGGTGGAGAAAAATTCAATACTTAGAGTGAATGAAGACTAGAATAAACTGTATGTCCAACCATTAGCAGGGATTTAGAAGTAAACAATGTATCTTGAAATGTGGTGCTAGGATATGATAGGGAAATATGGCACCGACTAATTCTAGTCCATGTAGCTGGCCTCACCTAAAGGTTAGCTACATTACATCTTGAAACACGGTATACAATTGGCAATTATCAATTGAGGACCCTCAATTCTAATCCAAATTGGTGACCTCGCCTAATTCTACTGTTGTAATGCTGATGTATTTGTGCAACATTAAGGTATGACAAAATAATTAAAAAATCATTTTCATTTAGTTCTGTAGACAATTAAAAAACATATTGGACATATGAAGCAATGCCCAATTTTGTTGGGAATGGATCAATGGATTTTCAAACCATGACTCAGAAAGTGCTGTAGCACTTCAAACAAAAATCTTCAAGGAAAAAAAAATCCTACAACCCTAGGATGAAGCTGGCTGCATGTCTAGGCATAAATGAAACATGCTTTTGGAAAACATCCAAATTTACTCTACTATTACATTCATATCACAGAGAACACTAACAAACCTACCAACACATTTTTTTTTCAACTTACAAGTATATATATTTTGAAAGATAAGCCCTAACAAGAACACAAACCTTCCCTTTGGATGAACTTCTTGAGCCGTGAAAATCAACCACAACATGAGCACATGTCAAGATTGTACCATCCTTGTCAATGATCGTTCCTGATCCTATACTTCCAGTAGTAACGCCATAAAAATCTACAAAACCAATATTCCCTATCATCGCCATAATCTCAAAAGACACAAAATCAAACAATTCATTAAGATTAAAATGTACAAACCTTGTGGAATTGAAATATTAACAACAGCAGGACCAACTTTAGCTGCAGCATTTGCAATAGTATCTTTGCCAAAACAACCACATGGTTTTGATCCATCGTGAACAGCCCCAGAAGCTTCCTTGGATATGTCGGAGGAAGTACCGGGACTGACTCTATAAGATGACAGCGAAAGTATTCCTACAAATTCAGTTCTAAATGCATAACATAGACATCTTAACATACATAATTAAAAAGGATATAATTTATATACACTATTAATGTAAATATATTTCACGATGTCAATCAATCATAATAATTAGATTATTAAAAGCATTTGAGTTTAATCATAATTCTGAAGTCAAACATATGATTGATTATGATTTATTGACAACATAAAATTTATAATGTATCAAATTTAAACTTAATAATATAGAAAATTCAAAACAAAAACAAGAGGACAAACCATGTTGATCAAAAGAAAGCAAATGTGGAGGAAACAAATCATTTGGCACCGCCAATGACAACCGTGATGCATCTTGTAATGGCAAAGGTAACCGCGCAGTTACAAATGTTCCTAAATTTGAGGTCACGTTAGTTCAATTTATTAAATTTTAAAATGTGGCATTACATATTTTATAATCAAAAAGGTTATTTCAGCAACAAATGGAAACACCTAAACGCAACAATTTTTTAAATAGTTACACAGATCAGATAGTATTTACTAAAATTCAAATCGAGGTTAATAAATTTGAACTGCCTTAACATAATTAATCATCGAATTTTGGTAATTGATGTTCATATCACATTTCTATTCTCTATTTGGGTTACAATCGTTAAGGATCGCACAAGAATAAAACAAAATAGGTTTAATTGCTCACTGAAACGAGTGTCGTCATCGGAGAAGAGTAACGTCGAACCAACAGCCACAAGCCCCACAGCTCCAACCACAGAGCTTCTATTAAAACGAACAAGTTTGCTCTGTTAAACATTTCACCCCCCAAATCAGAAATTCTACGAAGATTTTCAAAAAAACTATTACGAAAAAAAAAAAAACAAGAAAAAGAAAGAATCAACAAATACCAGGAAATAGCTCATGACAGATATAGCGTGAATTTTGCACACTCTTTCACCAGAAAACAATCAAACCCAACCAGTATCACGCTGCTATTCAGTATTCTAAATAAAATTCGGGCCTGGACTGTAACGAAAATAAAGGCCCATAAGCCAATGGCCCAATAAAATTATATTTTTCGTTTTGAAAAAAATGCGTAAAAGGTTAGTTAAATGGGCAACGTGTAAAAAGCAACAACACATTCATATCCAAAGTTTCATTTAATTACAGTTATAACCGCACAACCCAAGCATAAGCAAAAATGAAAAAAGAACGCATTATGTAACTTCATTGATATTTGACCAACAACTACAATATGCATGGCTGGCAAAAGTTAGATCAAAGGGAATACAAACATTGGAATCTGCACCATATTACACCTAATCTTAACGCTAAGAATATGTGCTTCAACAAAAAAAAAAAGGCCCTAACTAAATGTAAGATTATACAGATGGAAAATCTATTTCTTGGGAGACTTTGATGAGGTAGATGACTCAGCAGCAGCACTACCAGTCTTCTTAGGCAACAAAACGGGGTTAATATTAGGCAAAACACCACCGCTAGCAATAGTAACACCTTGAAGCAGTTTCCCTAACTCTTCATCATTCCTCACAGCAAGCAACACGTGTCTAGGGTTAATCCTACTCTTCTTGTTATCTCTCGCAGCATTTCCAGCCAATTCAAGAACCTACATTATATTCAAAAAAGAAAGAAGAAAAAAAACTATTTAGCATTCATAAAATTGATTCTGATAATTAATTAGCGTTGTTGAATTGTAAGGAAAATACCTCAGCGGCGAGATATTCAAGAACGGCGGCGAGGTAAATTGGTGCTCCGGTAGCTAAACGCTGTGAATATCGACCTTTTTTCATGTACCTTGCGATGCGGCCAACGGGGAATTGAAGACCAGCTTTAGCGGATTTTGAAACGGCTTTCTTTCTTTCGCCTTTTCTACCACCGGCACCTTTCGATGTTGTTGCGGTTGTGTTTTCCATTGCAATGTGATCCGAAAAGGGAGTAAAACGATTCGTTTCGAGGGAATGCGAAGAAGGGAGAATTGTGGAGTCTTTGAATTATGGAAGTTGGTGAAAATGTTAACGTGAAGGCGCGAGGTATTAATAGTGAATGTGAATGCCAAATGTTGCTCATCCCGATTTTTGTAATGATTAGATCTTACGGTCGGGATTCACTGAGTTGGCGATCCGTGGCTTTTTTATCTTGCCTTAATAAAGGATGTTCAGTTTCACTGCGAGTGCGAGGCCGTTTGATTAAAGTTTGTTTCATCGAACGGTTGTGATTTTTATCACGCTGGCGATCCGTAAGCTAGCCTTGTTTCTTTGTTAAAAATGTAGGATTGCATAGCTTGCCATAGATGGAAGGAAGTTAAACGCTTAACTTTTTCTTTTTGAATGAAATAAAATTTAAATACAATTCCTTACCTATTATTGATATTTTTTTAATAGTAAATATAACAAAATTATTGGAACTATATTTGGTTTGGATACATTTTAAACAATTACCAAGAATGTGGAGGTTTCACGATGTATCAACTATGAGCTAATCCACGCGTACACCGTATCACCAATTAAGATCACGTCATCCACATGCACGGATAGATGATCATTTTTGTTTACATATACAATAAAAAAAGAATACAATTCCTTATCTATTAAGAGGTGGAAAAGAAGATGGTCTTCATTACAAAAGATACATTCAAGGATTTTTTTTTTTTTTCAAATGCAAAGATGAATTTCATTAAGATGGCCCATAGACAATAAGCTGTGCAAAGATAGAAATATACAAACAGTTCAAAATCATGATATGAATAGAAAATGCAGGCACATGCAAAACGACGTAAGAAAGAAAACTGCATACTTTACCTACTTTACAATGTATTGATTTTGTGTGGATTAAGAAGACATCTACCATATTGGGTGTTGCAGCTCCTAGGCTCTACAAAACAACCAATTTTCACTGTTCCGACTCTACTATTTCCTTACTAAAGCACTAATCAATTATCGTTTGAAAACAATCACAGCATATATGGGAATACTTTGATTGTTACAAAAAGTACCTTCTCGTAAATTTTTTATTAATATCCCGGGGTACACCATTGAGAAATAGAATTATCAAATAACTTCAACTTTAGATTTTTACAACTCGATTACATTTTCTTAGAGCAATATATAAATTAAGTCTCAAAATGCAAAATAAAAAATTTGAATCACATTTTTTTTGGTAAAAAAACAACTATTCTAACGACTAAACCAATTTCGCTTTCATTTTATTTGTATATATAAATATTTTTTATAGTTATACATTATTTATTCTATTTTAACTATTCTATAATTTTTTTTAAGCGGAGTAAAAAAAATTGACTCCGCCACCAATTCCATGCCATTTTGTTTTTCAATGACGATGCCGAATTCTCCAACTAAATTTTGTTTTTCACCTAAGTGAGGTGTGAAATTAGTAGCACACCTCACTTACATTATTATTATTATTATTATTATTATTATTATTTATTATTTATTTTTGTGTGTGTTTGAGACATAATATAAGAGATTGAAAAATGGTACTTGAATGAATTTTATCATGCCGATCTATTCACCGAGTGCATCGTTCTCGTTTTCTACCATTCTTCTCATATTTCGGTCAATTGATGATAAATCTTTTGACTCTACTAAGCATTTGTCGCTAATATTTAAACAAATTATAAAAAAAATGTAGATTAAAGTGAAGAGCAAATATGTAACGTGATCACGAAGAAGGAGAAGAAGTAGACGCGTAAAATCAAGACAAACTTTAGAACAATAATTCGACTTCCCATCAATAAATTTCTAAAGTTGCACATTGAAAGTTTTTTTAATTCCATATATTAAACGGTAAATATTACTAAAAATTCATACATAATTACGTGAGATTCAAAATCCATATATAATATCTAATATGTACAATCAGAACACAGACACATAATCCCGAATTAGAAATGACTCAATTTTTTTTATAACATACCCTGCATTTTAAAAGATTATACATTGATATCTTTAATTTTGACATTAAATATTCTAAAATTTTATATTTATACTTTATGTTATAAATAAATAATCAACACGCCACCATCTATAGTCAAATTGTTAGAATTTTGTGATTTTAAAAACATAATTTTTAGATTCAAAAAGAGTCTTCAAAAATATTAAAAAAACGCTAATGATATCTATTTACAGATAGAATATTGAGATATTTTATTCTTTCACATTATGATAAGGCGTGTTATACTTTAATCGGTCCTAATAATTGTTTATTCAATTAACTTTGGTTTATGCATGTGACAAGACACAGGGCACAATTTGGTTTTATACTTTTGATTTTTGATTTTTTATTTGATGACTATCGCCTCCCATACAGTTCTACTCTTAACGGTTGCGTTCTACGTCAGGTTTCTTTTGTTTCCGTCGTTTTCAGTTCAGAAGTTTCTACTTGATAACAAAATCTTACGATATTAAAACATTCAATATATGATTATATGAGTCAGTGGTTGTTGGAAATATATAGTTAGATATTGTCCCTCTGCCAATGAGACAACTTAAGGATAAACACATTTGCAAAACCGTCGTTGTTTATCTTACTTTCATTATTCATGATCATGCGTCCTTTGTTTTCTCTTTTCTTCCATTTAAATTAGACACTAAAGAATGACGACAATTTAATAGATTGCCACGTTCAGATAAAATTTCCCTCAACTTTTTTATTTCATTCAAATAAAACCTTCCTCACTTTGACACCTTCCATTTATTTATTTTCACTTTTTTCTCTCAAATTGAGTTAAATACGTAACTGAGTCTCCATAAAAGATAAACGAATTTAACGTTACAAGATCTGTATCTCTATCACCAAAAAAATAATGCACAAAATAGTAACTTACCACTTTATTATTAGTTAATTGAAACTAGAGTCTAGAGTGAATTACTCCCTTTAAAATATTATTATTCATCAAATAAATAATTATTATTTTCTCTCAAATTTTTATTATAATATCTACATCTACCTTCTTTACAAAATTCATAACAATGAGAGTAGGGAAATTGAGATTGGAAATTACGTGGAAAGTTTGGTTTTTCTAGATTTGTCGTTAGAGGGGGCCATCATGACGTAGGGAATAAGGTAAGGTTGAAATAATTTCCCACGCGGTAAGAAAAGTCAAAGCAATCCTTGACTTTTATCTATCATGGTATGTGGATATATTGTGCAATGCAATGCTTAATTATACTCAGTCTGTTACAAAATTATAAATAAGTAGAAAATAATTAATATTTAATTCATATATACATTTGGCGCCAAAAAATTTTGTTAATTTTTTTTATATTATTAGTTAATCACAATTATTAAATTAATAAAAATATTTGATTTTTATTATAATTGTCTCTAATAAAAATTTATTATAATTTTCTCTAAAATATTGTAAATGAGTCTTTATATTTATTATCAATGTAAATTTTTTTACACAAATGACACATGACAATTAAATCTAATTGGTTATATTTAAATAATTAATACTTATAAGTATCACTTTTTTTTATTACAGAATAAGTATCACATTTGAAAATAAGATTTGTTCCCAAAACTTCACTTTTAGCTTTCAACATAATTTTAATTAATTTAATATGCTATAATTTTAATTATTTTTTATTAATTACGGTAAACAAACTAATCAGAATAATATAGTCAAAATAATAATAATAATAATAATAAATATCTTAATTATCTGTTCATGTAAACAAAAACGCGACAACAAAAACATAAGAAAAGAGGGAAATTGAGATGAATAGACGAGAGTGAGAAAAAATGGATTCAGGCGAGCTCATTGTAAAAGAATATTAGAAAAATTAGTTATAAAATGATAGACTTTAATCTTTTTAATCGAAATTTCTCTCAATTATCTCTATGTTTTTACAATTTTTTTTTATTTGCATCAAAAGTTTATATCATATATACCATTGATGTAAAATTTTATCAACCATTTAAAATCATTTGATATGTTAAAATTAATGTCTTGTACACTTTAATTTTTTACTGTCATTAATCTTTATATTCTCAATAATGTATTAAATAATTTTAGATTTATATAAAAAACTTTATTCATACTTTATATAATATAATATTACAATCCAAGGAACAAAATTGAAATTATTTTTAAAAGAAATATAGAGAATTGTGCGAGATTTGGATTGAGAAATACAAACTCTTAAAGTGTTTGGTACTATTATGCTTCGAGTTGATTGATAAATGTATAATTAGACAATATAAAAATACATTCTCATGGGGTGCATCTTGTTCACTTTAATATTCATTCTTCAATTTTATTTTTCTTTGTATCAATTTGTTTTCTTTTTAAAAACTAAATTTAATATTTAATATGTTAAGGT
Source organism: Cicer cuneatum (assembly GCA_037974295.1). Lineage (NCBI taxonomy): Eukaryota > Viridiplantae > Streptophyta > Magnoliopsida > Fabales > Fabaceae > Cicer > Cicer cuneatum. The sequence goes on along the minus strand of JBBPBO010001986.1, from coordinate 70,347,714 downwards.
TAAATAAGTTTGTAGTTATTAATAAAATTTAACATTTTGTTTTAAATCTCAATAAAAAAAATTATCAACTTTTTGTTTCAAAAAAGATTTATGTTTTTATTTTTTATTTCTATTTATTTGTAATTCATGTGTTTGTTTCGAATATTCGAATAATTTTTTGTAATCATTGTTTACAGCATTATAAACACACCTTTTTCAAAATTTAAAATCTTTAACAAAAATTAAATTATAAATTGACAAAATAAAAAATTACAGCTGTATTTAAACCAATTATTTATCTAAAAATAATATGTACATACCTAGTCCAAATTAGTTTATTGTAAACTATGTTGACGAGCCACAGTCTAGGTACTGTATTTGCTTATAATATATTTTCAACTGTTCATACAAGTTGTTGTACATACAAGTTGTTGTAAACATTTAGAGAAAAGAAAACTTCTCTTGGTTTGAAACCTTGTGTTCAAACCATTATTCAAACAACCACAAAAGAGATAATTGAATTATTGAAGAAAACTCAGCGGTGTGAAAAGGAGGAGCCTTTTTATGAAGCTGCTTTTCAGGAATATTCTTGTAGTGCATTTAGGGAAATATTCTGTTGTTACTTTTATTTGTATTTTCAAAATTCATTGGAATATTTATATTAGCATTTGTCTTTTGCTAATACTCTCTAGTTAATTATAACGCGTCTTAAAAAAGAGCGTCAATTTTAATTCTTAATTATATTATTTAATTAATAATTATTTAAGTCATTATTATTTTACATTTTGCATTTATCATAAAATTAATATGTCAACAATTAATAAAAATTTATTGAGTTAAATTGTTATTCATTTTCTTCTTTATTTATCACCGTTTTTAAATCTTTGTGAAATAGTTGAATGTAACGACTACTATGGGATGAAAAAAATAATAATTTTAATTTTTTATTGCAGAAAGATAAATATTTAAAATGATATAATAAATAGTTAAAAATATTATAATATAATTTATTTATATAATATGTATAAAAAGTTTTGTTTAATTGTTAGACAATCATAACCCTCGTGACTATACCATTAAAAATATATGAATCTAACCATAATTATTTCTAAAATTATATATATAAATTTATGTGAATTTATTACACTGACGATAAATGATAATTAATTTCAAAATATTATGAAAGAAAGACATATAATTTTATTAAATGTAAAAAAATTTATTTATTTTCTGGATATGTATAAATAATTTTAAAATGAAAAAGAAAAAAAATGGAAACATTTGTTTTTTTAAAGAAAAAAAATTACCATTAAAATTATAATATAATGTAACTAGCTTTTTTTATTGACTCATGTAACTAGCTAGTCGAGATTAGATCATGTGAATATAATATTATCAAAAGTCATCGATCCATGATTATTAATTGTATGGTTAACATTCTCAATTTTCTATCTTTGAGAGTATCGAGATGATGTCTCTATAGCTACTTGGTGTAAATTATTATTATATTATTATTAAAAAAATTAAAGTGAGAAGACAATAGTCAGAGTCTAAGATAATAAATATTTTAATATTTAACTAACATTTGTAAATAAATTTATATATTTTTTTTATCATGAATTATGTGATTAGATTTTTATGTATAAATAACAGATTTGATATGTAGTATATATGAGTGAAATATTTTTTTTTTAAAAGTAAGTTTTGTAAACACTTAGTTAAAATATCACATTCTTCTATTTTGTCACTTAGATTATTTCTCTAAAAAAAAAATATGACACTACAAATAAAGAGTTATGTGACATTGTCAAGATAACATGTCTCGTGTGATGTTAGTGTCAAGTAACATTAAATTATCATATGAGTAGTGTTACATCAATATTCTATAAGTTCCTATCACATAGAAGAGGAAAAATAAATATATTTCTTTTATAAAGTATAAAAAATATATATAAGGGAGAAAAGTAAAAAAACAAAAAACAAAATTATTCTCGACTTCCAATTTATCACCATAGATACACAAGTTAATTATCACGGTAAATTAAATAAATTTTGTGTATATCACTATATCTTGTATTTTTTAATAGTAAAGTTTGTCGATATGATTTCTTTTCTATAAACAACAATCCTCACTCATTTCACCAAAAACTTTGTAGCTACATGTTAATCTCGTTGTGTCCTTATAAAAGAATTTAATTGATGATCGAACGTATTAATTTACAAAATTAAAAAAGTATTATAGATGACGATTGATTTCATCAAGGATCTCTACTCACCTAAATAGTGTATAATGGTGCTTATATCTACAATATATTTTGAAAAAATAAATATATTTGACCAGATAAATACCTTGCAAAGGTTATATATATAGGTGTTTAATTTTTGTGAAACTTTGTAGATATCTTGATATTGATTAAAAACTTGCTAACTTTAATTCGCCTATATCTTTATATTTTGCGACTTTGTTAATTCACAAGTGTTGGAGTATGATTTTGAAACAAAATAAAAAACAAAACAAAATCGAGAATTTAAGAAGAGAGTAGGATTGACCTAAAACATGGGTAGCTTGTAATCAACTTCAAATAACTTGTGAATATTTATGAAGAATGCTTTGGACTATCTCAATGTCCAATCTGATGAATATTTAGAGTTTAGTCTTATAAATATATTGTCGTGGTTTGTTATCTCTAAATGAAGGCAAAATACACATAACTTTGTCTCTAGATCCATTACGCTTTTGATGCTCGTGATAGTCATTGTGATGGATCCATCTCAGCTCCTATATAAGCGACACTCAAACAACAAAATGAGGTGTATAATTTTCTATTACAACACTCATTGCTAGATCTACTCCATTTCAAATTGACTTACATCAAAGTGTTTGCAAATATCACACCCTTTACAACACGGAGCAATACTCAATCATCGCTCCCATCATTAATCCTCCTCGACACACTTCAGATGAAAGAAGTCATAGAATTCACACCAATACCAAGCAATCTTCGCATATTCATATTCATGAAAATAGACCCCTATTTAACATTCAATTGATTGCATTTCACCTCCATGGCTTGGCCTAAAAGATGGACATTATCAGTCTTCATTTAGTTTTATCAATTTTTTTGTTCTAAAATAAATAAAGGGTGTTGTACATTGTAAAAATATGTTTGTATTTGTCCAGTTATTATTCAATTTTAGAAAACAAAATAATTATTTATAAAAAAGTTTATTTGTCGTGTTTTGTTAGTGTCAAAACTTTTACAGGGTCAATACATCACAACTATTAATAAACACGATTTTAAAAGTAGTTATGATAAAAATCAAACATTTTAATTGATCTAACAAATGTGAATGTGATTGATTAACAATACAAAATATTTTCGACTGACATTGTATATTAATTAAATTCTTATAAAAATTGTGTAAATACTAAAAGGTTATTTTAACTGCTTTCAAATAAAGTCGCTCTTACTCATAATTTTAATATAGATCCAAATTAGTTGCAAGTTGACAATCTCAACGGTGAACCAATCACAATCGATAATTGTTTGATTATGATCAATCAACCAAATTTAAATTCAATATTTTAAATTATAAAATAAAGTAGTAAATGCATGGAGGATTCACTTCACTTGAGTTAAAACAAGTCCTTTGCAAGGATCATACGGTTGTGGAACCGAAAATTGTCATATGATCGATCGGTAGTCGTAAGAAGAATGCTTGTATTTATTCATAAATAAATCTAAAAATGAAAATTGGAAACACTTATAAAAAAACAAAAGCCCTCATTTGGCTTGATTCGGCCAACGTCAAAATGATATTGAAAAAAAAATTAAGAGAAAGCTAGAAACTTATTAGACTAGTGCATCACTTTGATTACTATACGACATCACCCCCTTCTCACTTGTGTATAGATAAGGCGATCCTAAACCACATCAAATCTTTGTTGCCTTATTGGGAATTGATTGAGTGGTTAATATAAGGGAATAGAGTGGCACATATTATATAGCACTCTCATAACCATTTTGTATTCTCACTTGGTGCGTCATTCTATTTGTGTTTATATTTCTTCAAATTGTAGTGCTATACAGATAGATGTATTAGTACCACTTCAGCCAAAAACCAAAAAAGTCAATAAGTGATAGAAGAACAAAGAAGAAATACCGTAACCCCTTCCTTTTTTAGTGGTTTGATCAAACCACTAACCATTCTTCTTCTAGTCGTAGGGGGCTTTCAAAAAAAAATCCAACAACTCTTGCACGCGCGTCAACAACGCGCCCAATGCCAAAATTGTCCACATGTATTACATTATAATATTGCACCCCCATCTTTGACTCGTCTCACCCCTCTCTCTCTTATTTGATCCAACCATACTCAATCATAATATCATCACTCATTTCTCCCTCTATATATTCATTTATATTATTTTTCCTTCCCTTCTCATTTTCTCATCTCTCTTCAAACTTCAACCCAAAAAAACACACACCTAGCTACCTACTATATCAAGTCAAATATTTATTCATAATCAAAAATTATAATCTCTCTTGCTAGACATATAGTTTTTCATTTGCTTCATTAGTTAATTAATTAATTAATTGATTTGATTGATTAATTGATGATGGAGATTCAATTAGAGAATCATCAAGAATCATGGTCGGAAACAGAGAGCACGGGAAGCAGAAGCACGAGAGTGGGCTTCAGTGGATCTCTAAGTGGGCCGTTAGTTTCGAACAAAAAGAGCAGTAAGAAAAGCGCGAGATTCAAAGATGAAGTGGAGGATTTCGTGGAGATAACATTAGATGTTCGCGACGACACCGTTTCGGTCCAAAACATTCGAGGCGGAGACTCTGAAACGGCGTTACTTGCGAGCCGTTTGGAGAAACGGCCGTCGACGCTTTCCGTGAAACTTAAACAGGTTTCGCAGGAGCTGAAGAGAATGACTTCTTCAAAGAAGTTTGATAGGGTGGATAGAGCAAAATCTGGTGCTGCTCGTGCACTGAAAGGACTAAAGTTTATGAGCAAAACCGTTGGAACTGCTGATCAAGGTTGGTATCAGGTGGAGAAGCGATTCGATGAATTGGCTGTTGATGGAAAACTGCCTAAAACGCGCTTTAGCCAGTGCATAGGTACGTTTGTTTACATGCATTATCATTTTTCCCACTAGCCACTCCCGTGACACATTTTCGGTTAATTCATAAATAACAAATAGCTTTTAAAAAAGAAGAAAAAAAAAATACTACGATCCTTAGTGTTTGGTCGTAAGGTGAAATTTGACAAATTCACGGTGAATGAATAATTATATTGATTTTGTAGAATGTAAAGAGCGCATTTTTTATATAAAATTACTCTAATTCAGAGTGATTTTATCAATAAAATGTAATTTTTTTTTCAAAAACACCCATTAATTTAATTTTTTATTTAATTTAAATTATTTTATTTGTGATGTATATTTTTTATCTAATCAAATATATAATATTTTTATAAGTTAGAATATATACATATACAGCGAATATCAAGTTTTTATGTGTTTTTTCTGGAAAATAAATAAAGTATTTGTGTATTTTTTTTCCTTCAAATTTTATGATTCATTTAAATTATTTTATTTACATATTTATCGATTTTACCAATAAAATAACCAATGTATTTTTTAAATAATCATATAGTTTTAAAAAAAAATTATATTATTTTTAACAAAAAAGGACAGACAGATCTAGTTAGCACTAGCTAATAATAACAATAAATAAAGTAACACTAGCTTGTAATTAATAGTATTGTTTTTATTCACTATGTGAATTAATTAAAGTACATGTGAAAATGGTGAGAGAAAATAATGAATGAATACTCAAAACTAAAAGATGTAGTTAGTAGAAATAAAAATGGCTTACGTAGTTAATGAAGAACGTCTTTTGAATTTGTGAATCTAACGTTGCTACGGAAATGGGGATTAGGAATGAACGAGTCAAAGGATTTTGCTGGTGAGTTATTTGATGCATTGTCTCGTCGCCGGGGCATAACATCAGCTTCCATAACCAAAGATGAACTGCTTCAATTTTGGGAACAAATTACGGATCAGAGCTTTGATTCAAGATTGCAGACCTTCTTTGATATGTAAGAAAACTTCATTTCCTTTTCCTTATTAATTAATTGTTTCTTTTTATTTTAATAAAAAACTTGTCCGTGAATAATGATTAGGATATGCAATAATTTGAAAATCACTTAATGTTCTCACTTTGGCATTACTACTTATGCCTTCTGGTGTTTATTTTATTGAATGTGCTCACTTTTATGAAGACCAAAAAATCCTTTTTAAGTATAGACAGGTCGTTGGGTGGTGTTTGGCTTTGCTTAGCAATTAGTTTTCGATATCTTTTTTTTATTAAATACTTATTTTTCGCTTTCAGACTTAGAAAAAGTAGAGCCGCATTGGATGCTATATTTTCATGTGAACAACATAAAGTCATCGTACTATTATTGTCTTATTGTAGTAAATTATTAGAGTGCAGAAAGTGTAGAAACCACTAAGGGAAATGGACATTCCCTTTTTTCACACAAAAATAATCTCTTATAATATATTAAATAATAATGAGAATAATGATGATGGTAGGTACATACACCAAGCAAGTGAAAAAATGTAGGATTATGAACCTCTCATAACCAAATATTAATCAGACATGAGATAATTATGTTATCCATTTTACCATGAGATAATTAAGTTGTAGAATCTAATAAATTTTAATAATGAGATGATAAACATAATCCTTCATGTTTGATTAGAAAAATGAGAGAATCCAAATCAAGAAATGAAGTGATGATATTTTGTAGTGTGGTTTGCAGAGTTGAAATCAAACTTCTTCATTTTAAAATATAAACAAGCTGACATAAAAATGTTGGTTGTACATTTTTTAGGACAACGCTGAATGCACATCGTTTAATTAGTCTCCTTACGTACTTTTTAATAAATTAAAATTATTTTATTAATTCTTCCACCCTTAACAAATTTTGTTGTACGATTAGTGTGAGTATATGTAGTGGAATGGTCAGGGGTGGGGCTAGATTAGGAGAAGAAATAATCAAATTGACCATAAAGAAAAAAATGAATAAATCAACGGTTGGCTCTATTTTTAAATGAGAATGATGGAAATAACAAACGATTGACAATTTTCCATTAAAAAAAAAAACTTCGATTGACAATTTAAAAATTTCAAGAAAACTAGCAGCTGTTTACGAAACAATATGCGCGTATTTATCTTAGTCAAAAAAACGAAAAACCTAATGTCAACATTATTGATATTGATATTGTTTTTTGATAATATCAACATCATTGATTTTTGATTGGTTCTACACCCACTCCAAACATTTTTTTCCCATACCTATCGTTGTCCATAATTAATAATTTTAAATCATGCCAGGGTGGACAAGAATGCTGATGGAAGAATTTCCGAAGATGAAGTTAGAGAGGTGAGGACTTCGCGCTTATAATAATAATATTTTATTTTATATTATGCCCTTGACAGTGTCAAAAGTTATTTAATTCTTCTGTCAACAAAAAAAATAAAGATATTTGATTCTGTCTTTATTATTATTATTACTATTATTATTATTATTATTATTATTATTATCATTATTATTATTATTATTATAATAAAGTCTAAAATAGTATTATTCAACATTTATATACACACAATACACCAAGCTCAATAATAAGAGTGACACCCTAAGAATATCAATATAAAAAGTTGTACTTAATTACTTGACCTATTGGCCGAGTTATACATATAGAGTACTTTGTAACTGGTAATGCATTAAAATTTGCTTACATGTACTAATGGTTGTTTTATGATGTACTTTACAGATTATTACCTTGAGTGCTTCTGCTAACAAGCTATCGAAATTACAAGACCGCGCAGAAGAATACGCTGCTCTTATCATGGAGGAGTTGGATCCAGACAACCTTGGATTTATTGAGGTTTGTGTTTTATTTTTAAATTTCAAACAAATTAAGTTAAACTTTGAAACGGCATTTAAATTGCCTCAGTAGTCAGTATGAATTGGACCTATAAGGCTTCCTTTGAACTGGCCCACATAAGAAAATATACGTATCCATAGCTTGAACCTTCGTTTTTGGTCAAAGATCCTGAATTTCAATTTTTGTTCTTTTTACACGTCAACTACATGTGATCGTCCATATAATAAACAACACAACATTTTGGGTTTGGTAATGGAAGAATTAGAATATAAATCGATGTTAAGTCTCTTTTAAGTTCATCCACTTATCATTTTCCATATAACAAAACAAGCTAATTTAATTCTAACTAGATTAGTGGTTAAGGGATGTAAACAAAAAATGAGAGTATTCTAAAAGGAATAGTAATACTAATAAAATCAAATGAAAGAACGCCCGATCAATGCCAAGGATGCAAAATATATAAATAAATAAATTTGCATTTAATATAATTTTAATAAAAAGATGCTTATTGTTTAGTTCATGACTAAACCACTTATTTATTTTACCCAAAGGTTTAATTATTAATCGTATTGGTGATACAGTTAATGACAAATCGTAATAGAGAATTTGAGTTAGAATCCTAATTTAAACAATCGTTGATTAGGCTTTATTTTGACCTTTCGAAACATTAGGTTATCAATGTCTATTTCTCTTGGTTAAAAAATGTTAAATTATTATTAATCAATCATTATATAAAGTTCTTTTGTTTGAAGCATGTATACATGTGTAGTTATTTTCAAATTGTTAATTTTCTCTATGTGGCATTAATCATGTGCAGTTACACAACTTGGAAATGCTTCTATTGCAAGCTCCAGCACAATCAACCCACATGCATACAGATAGTCGAGTTATGAGTCAAATGCTGAGCCAGAGACTAGTCCCTACCAAAGAGCACAACCCTTTCAAACGTGGTTATCGATCTTTGACCTACTTCATTGAGGACAATTGGAAACGACTTTGGGTTGTAGCCCTTTGGCTTTCCATTTGTGCTGCCCTTTTCACATGGAAATTCATTCAGTACAAGAATCGTGCCGTGTTTCATGTCATGGGATATTGTGTCACAACAGCAAAAGGTGCTGCTGAGACCCTCAAGTTCAACATGGCTTTAATTTTGTTACCTGTTTGTAGAAACACTATCACTTGGTTGAGGACCAGGACCAAATTAGGAGGAGCTGTTCCCTTTGATGATAACATCAATTTTCACAAGGTAAATTTTTAATTTTATTTCTTTAAGTAATTGTGTGACTTTGAACCGATTAAACACATATGAAAGTCTAATACCAATTTTTAGATGAGAGATTTTAAAATCTATAATAGTATTTTAATAAAATTATTAAATTTTTTATCAAAATTTATTTTTTAGATATTTTAGAATATATAAATCATTTATTAAATTAATGTAAGCAATTTTGTGTAATATTTCTTTTTTTACTATTGATAAAAAAGTTGATCCATTTAATATTTTTTAGTTTTGAAAATAGTAGAATATGAATAATTTTTATCAAGTAATTTTTTTATTATTTTAGATCGAGGTCTAAAGTGATTATCTTGGTAGTCTTATCATTGACAATTAAGTCTTTTTTATTTAGAAAGACAATTAAGTCTTATTTTGTTTATTTCAATTATTTCAGTTTCTCATTTTAATTAGCTGCTGATTTTAATATTGCATCTATGTATTTGTTTAGGTGATAGCTTTTGGAATTGCAATTGGTGTAGCATTGCATGCTATTTCGCATTTAACATGTGACTTCCCAAGGCTATTACATGCAACGGATGCAGAATATGTGCCCATGAAGCCATTTTTTGGGGATGACAGGCCCAACAATTATTGGTGGTTTGTAAAAGGTACTGAAGGTTGGACTGGGATAGTCATAGTAGTGCTTATGGCTATAGCTTTTACTTTGGCCCAACCTTGGTTCCGAAGAAACAGGCTAAAGCTCCCTAAACCTTTGAACAAACTCACTGGTTTCAATGCCTTTTGGTACTCTCATCATCTTTTTGTCATTGTCTATGCACTTCTTATTGTTCATGGATACTACTTATACCTCTCCAAGAAATGGTACAAGAAAACGGTATGCATGCAAAATCCCTTTTTTTATTTTTATTATTAATTAATTACATTTTTGGTCCATTTAGTTTAAGTTTCGAACTATTGTTGTCTAAATATGGTTTCATAAAATTTATTGGCACAGACTTGGATGTATCTTGCCGTTCCTATGATAATATACGCATGCGAGCGACTTCTTCGTGCTTTTAGGTCTGGCAACAAAAGTGTCAAGATTTTAAAGGTACATCAATTATGAATTTTTTATTTTTTTGGAAAATTGAATCTTTTATTTCCTAATAATGGCATGCATTACAAATATACTATATATTAAGTTTCTAACTCTCTTTTTTTAATTTAAAGGTTGCAGTGTACCCTGGAAACGTGTTGGCCTTGCATATGTCTAAACCACAAGGATTTAAGTACCATAGCGGACAATATATTTTTGTTAATTGTGCAGATGTCTCTCCATTTCAATGGTAAATGAAAAGTCATGTTGTTATAAATGTTTTATGAATTAATCATTGCTATTACCATAATGTTGGGCAAAATTTAACGATGTTTGTTGTGCTGTATCTATAGGCATCCTTTCTCTATTACATCAGCCCCTGGAGATGATTATGTAAGCGTTCACATTAGGACTTCAGGTGACTGGACATCACAACTCAAGGCTGTTTTCGCCAAGGTATATATAAATTTTGTACAAGCAACCATTTTTCTTAATTAGGTGAAATTCAATGCTAATGTTGTAAGCTATAGTGTTGTACATTTTCTCAAATATTTGTTCATTATGTGAATGCTGACTATATTCATCCACATGATTTGATGCAGGCATGTCAACCAGCAAGTGGTGACCAAAGTGGTCTTCTAAGAGCTGATATGTTACAAGGCAACAACATACCAAGGTTAGCTAGCTATCTTAGATATTGACTTATGCGGGTAATTTAAAAATAAAAATGTCATGAACCGTTTTCATCTACTATAAGTTATTTTCAATAGTAATCGTGAGGAATTTATGAAAATAAGATAAAAATGCTTCATGGACATGTTATAAACTATTTCTCCAACTCTCTTAAAAGGTCTCACAACTACGTTTGTGAGTAGATAAATTCAAATAAATCAATTCAAATAAGACCTTAGACTTGAACAAAGTGTCTTCAGAACTATACTGGCCTAACCAGGAACCAACCAGTCTGTCGGTTGATTCAACCCTGGTCGATTTTGAGTCTTTCAGAACTGGTTTGAACCACAATATAATTGCACTTGGTTCAACTGGTTAGTTTTTTTTTTCTTTTCAAAAAGATATTTTTATTCATTTATGGTTCAATCGGTTCAACCATGGTTCAATCGATTGAATCATGCCTTGGGGGCCTCACGTTTCGATCTCCAATCTGATTTTTAAAACAATACTGGAATACTAACACTAACCTGTCCACTCGACACTCTCCTCACTGATGGGTCTGTGCTTATTCCAATAATTGTTTATTAGTTCTAATGAAAATGAAATGAAATTGCAGGATGCCAAAGCTATTGATTGATGGTCCTTATGGAGCTCCAGCACAAGACTATAAAGACTACGAAGTAATCCTTTTGGTGGGTTTAGGAATTGGTGCAACCCCTTTAATTAGCATACTAAAAGATGTACTAAACAACATGAAACAACAAAAAGACATAGAACAAGGAGTGGTAGAAAGTGGTGTTAAAAACAACAAAAGAAAACCTTTTGCCACAAACAGAGCTTATTTCTATTGGGTGACTCGTGAGCAAGGTTCATTTGAATGGTTTAAAGGTGTCATGGATGAAGTTGCAGAGTATGACAAAGATCGAATAATCGAGCTTCATAATTATTGCACAAGTGTGTATGAAGAAGGAGATGCTAGATCAGCTTTGATCACAATGCTTCAGTCTCTTCATCATGCCAAAAGTGGTGTGGATATTGTTTCAGGGACAACGGTTAAAACACATTTTGCAAAACCAAATTGGCGTACTGTCTTTAAACAAACAGCTCTGAAACACCCTGGCAAAACAGTTGGTAAGTACTTTCTCCGTTTTAAATTAAGTGTTGTTTTGTCATTTTAATGCATCATCAATTATATCTTTCCAATTTTTGCTTCGTTAATTATACGAGATGTGTTTTTATTGCAATTTTTCATTAATCAAAGGTGTATGATCCCCTACAACAACTACATGGTGCAATATATGTGAGAAAACTTATCTATCTAAAATCTAATTGTTTCTACCGTAGCTGCACCCTACAATTATTTTAGGAGATCCAAGTCTTTTTCTCAAAGACATTTTCAAGAATATGTTTATTAATGAATAGGGTTAATTTAGTAAAATAATACGTTCATTAGTCAATTTATTGTTTGTCTTAATTTTATGACTTTTAATTTGGAACTGATGCATTATTAATGTTGCACTTAATTCAATTGTTGAAAATTTGTACCTTCATATAGTACATATTGATTAACTTATTAATTTTCATTATGTTTAATAATTTTCAGGTGTATTTTACTGTGGGGTACCTGGATTGGTCGGAGAACTTAAAAGACTCTCTCTGGATTTTTCAAGGAAATCCAACACTAAATTTGAGTTTCACAAAGAGAATTTTTAGATTCTTTTTGTCACAGTTCGTAATTTATTTTTCCCCAACTATATAGCGAAGGAACATTATTTGTATGTACTTACTTTGCTGCTTTTTTGTTATAGTCTTGTAGAGGTAGATATAAGCAGCTAGAATTCGATTAATGAAGTTGTATACGTGTATAAATTAGTACTACGTTGCATTCACTTTGATATAAAGTGAAAGTCATGTTTTTAGCAAACATATAGAATCAAAGAAATCATCAAATTATGATGATTATTGTAACACATAATAATAAATTATTTGATTTATTCAAATCAACACAATTTCACCTTAAAAATCTTTACATCACGTAGTTGTGAGAAAGATTTGTCTTTTGTTTTGGTCTTATGAGTCTGTAGCTGATAAACTTGAGCATGTTGTTGTCTTTCCCTTGTAGACTGAGAAGCTCATATTTGTGTCTGCGGCTGAAAAAAATCGAATCTCAAAAGAAAACAGAACAAACATAGGGCTTTTTTCTGTTACTGTTCACAATTTTTACTCTTTGGTTTTGATACTCTGCTCCACAATATAAAGGGAACACAATAATACTCATTATTTTCATCAATGGATTTATGAGGAAGATATGTTTAAGCAACATGTTTTTGATTTCTATCACCAACTCTACTCCACATCTGGTAATATCTTTCCAAATCTTAATACTATTACTACTTTCCCAAATATTACAGACGGTGATAGGAATGTAAAGGTTGAATTAAATTTAAAACTATAATTTAGTAAAGGAAAAATTTGAGAAAAAAGATAATTAAAAAATTGGAATTTAAATAAGTAAAAAAAAGTTCTTTAGTACCATTAAAAAAATATGGTGCAAGTACGCATAAAGCAGAATAAATAAATAAATAAAATTATATTACTTAAAAAATAATTAAATAAAAATAAATTACCTGACTTCAAATGCTTTTTTAAGAAGATAGTTTCCGGTGTTAGAAATTCAATAACACAAAATTGAGTCCACTAGATTGTTGACCAAAATTATATATATATATATATATATATATATATATATATATATATATTCAAAAGAAAAAATAGTGTATTGGTACTATTATAATTTTAATCAATAATCGAGGTAGTTTTTTTCTAATTCATCCAAGTTAACATTGATATATTGTATGTTAAAAGATGATTAATAACCATACAAATATATTTATTTATTGATTTTAGTTCTCAACAATTATATAAATTATTTTTATAATTAAAAATTATAACAAATCGAAAAGGACTCATAGTACAAATATTAAAACTTTTGATGATGTTAAATTTATAATCTAATTACACTGATTTATTAAAATTGTACAATTCAACTATTAATTAATTAATTTAATAGTATCAAAACATATCAAATTGTAAATATACCATAGAAGTTCATGTATATTTTCTCTAATTTTATTTACTAATTATCTCATGTAAGGAAATATATCAAATGGAATATTTTTTATGATGAAAAAGTGAAGAATGAATCTTAACCGTTGATGTAATCATAAATAACTATATATATGAGGTTGACTGTGACTCGCAAAAGAAGATGTAAAAGAAGTGATGAAGCATCTGATGCTATTTTGATAAGCTTCTTTGTACTAGTTGATGATTCGTATTAAATAAAAATTGAATGACACTGAATATATATCTTTACCCAATTTAAAACATTAGTAATTCTAACTATAGATTTTTCTTGTTCTCGAAAGGTCTAGGAATTTCTATGCAATGAGACTCTATCTCCATTATATTCCCCTCCCAATATTCATCAACTTTTATATTTCAAAACCTTTTAAGCCTTATTCTTAGCATTTTATCATCACAACCATTTTGAGTTATCACTCTAGTTTCTCTCTTTCCGAATGGAAGCAACAGAAACAAGACCCGAAGTTGTTCATGATCAACAACCACCACCGCCAGTACCAGATGAACAACAGTTACAACCTCTCATGTGCAAGGTAAATAAATAAACCATTCTTCTAATTAGCACCGTTTTACTTATCTCTTTAATTACTTCTAACCCTCTTGTTTTTATCAGAGTTGTGTCTTAAAAGTCTCCATTCATTGTCAAGGTTGCATGAGGAAAGTAAAAAAAGTTCTCCAAAGCATAGACGGTAATTCATTAACCATAAGACATTCATTTTTCTTGTACACTTACGATATTGATTAATCCCATTAAAAATATAGTTAATTAATTTGGTTGATTCAAATATAGGATTAACTACGATTTTGAATTAAACTAATTATCTATTCAATTGAATATTTGAATTAGACACAATTTTAAGTGTGATTAACTAGAGATAATAGGGTGTTCATAAAACATGTTTTTGATCGATTATTGTTAATAATTTCGTTAATTCAGGTGTTTATCACACAACAATTGATTTGAAGCAACAAAAAGTGGTAGTAATGGGAAACGTGGAAAGCGATATATTGATTAAGATACTAACACAAACAGGGAAACGCGCGGAGTTATGGCCAGATCAAACAGAACCAATAAAAAAGAAAAAGAAAAAGAAGAAGAAAAAGAAGAAACCAAAACCAGAGAACAACAGTAGTCAAAGCAACATTGAGAAACAGAGCGACCAAGACAGCAGCGATGAAGGAAACCAAAGCGAAGGAAACGAAAAAGAAACCGTTAAGGTTGTTCTTCAAGACATACCAAGAACCGAAGGTGGGGGTGGCAATAGCAATAGCAATTGCAATACTGTTAACGTTACAAAATTTGGTGAAGGATGGCCAACCGGTAGAGGCAGTGTACAATTTCATGAACTAAAGCCGGAGGTGAGACATGTGGTGACTTTACCAGCCGGTAACCAGTTACCGGTTGCAGAGAAAAAAGTTACATTCGATGATGCGGCAAACGATTGTGGAGGCAAAAGGAATAATAGTTCTTACAAGGGGCAAAAAGGGAATGAAGGTGTAAATGTTACCTTCGAACAATCCGGTGATTGGAATCAGATGCATGGTTATGGGCCAGGATCAGTATCATTTATGGGCCCACCACCAAATGAGAGTCCACCACGGAATCAATACCCACCGCATTATCCTCCTTCCTTGCGTGCATCGTATTATACTTCTTCACAACCGTATTCGTACGCTTATGCGCATCAAAGTAATGATTCTGATTCGGAGTCTTATACTTATACTACTACATCATCACGCCGGTCAAGTTCATTTGAGTTATTCAGTGATGAAAATCCTAATGCTTGTTCAGTCATGTGAAGGATTATATATCTATAAGCTGAATTGCAACTTCCATAACTAACTTTCTTTTGTAGTAATTTACTTACTTAGTTGCTAATTGGTAACGGAATCATATTGGTAATAAAAGTATGGTTTTGCTGTAAACTCACGATCATAAATTATTCCGTTGAAGATCATTTTTAACTTTATGAAAAAAAAGGTTATGTGGGTATATAGTTCTTACGCGCACATACTAATTTTTTAGATGCTATAAGAAGGATGCCACTAAGTATTGGATGCTCAAAATTCCAATTCTTGAAGTGGTCTTAAAAGAGAGTTACACATACAAATGTATCAAGTGTACCACCAAGTATTGGATATCTATTAGGAATCACTTTAAGTGCTTAATTTACGGAGGTATGGTAAAAGGGTAAGACGTTTATTTTGGTATGGAGCTTGTGGTTAGTGAGAAATAGAATTTTATTTAAGGATCCTAGTATGACTACTATAGCTTATTCTTTTATTTGAATTGATGTGTTTGACAAATAGATTGTATACAAAGCTCATAATGTAATCTTATTTTGTATTATGGATTCAAAGTATCTTTATTACTCTTTTATAATAATACAATTTTGTTTATAAAAAAGTGTTTAATGTCTAAAGAATTATTTTTTAAGATTGTTTTAATATCTATGATTTATAATTATACGTGAATAATAATTTTTTAAGCGTTGAATTGGAGAATATATTTATTAAGCTACAAAATAAAAATATATTAAAACATATTCATCTAAATACCGATATAGTAAATTGTGGGTTAGATATGCCTAGCTTTTTGACCAAAATTAATAATGTTGTAAAAAATTATACATTCAACAGTTTTTTTTTTTTTTGGAAAAAAGAAAAGAAAAGAAAGTAATGAACGGTAGAGATCAAATTTGGTATCCTAATGCGTAACGATAATTTTCCCATTCTTCATATTCCCGCCACGAGAGTTCCGTTCCAGTCTTGCGTGTCATCAGCGCGAATAAAATGGAGTTAACGTTGAGCGATAACTCTCTGAAAACCTTTGCACGATGCATCACGTGCCTCGCACGTATCGGTAACGAGCTCGCTATTCAAGCTTCTTCCTCTCAGGTAACACTAATATTCACACTCTCACTCTGCAATTTCCCACTCTCTAAATTTCATTCAATGAAAAGCTGAACCATCTTCAGAATACTGAAATTACGCTTTCACTACGGTGCTACTTTACTTATTGCATAAACATGTCTATTTATCGTCTTTTGCATATTTTTTTGTATCAAATTTAAATTAGGGTTTTGGAAGCATAATTTCATTAACTTGTATTTCAGAGAAAACGTTGGAATATTTATTGTTGATTTGCAATAACTATTTTTTATTTTTATTTTTTTTTGCTTTTGATTTGTTACAGCTTCTTTTCCACACTATCAATTCATCACGATCTGCATATCAATCCATTACTTTCAAACCTAGCTTCTTTGACGTCTACATAGTTTCAAGTACTCCTCTACAATGTAGTGTGCTTCTGAAGGTTAGAATGGTCTTTTGTCAGTTTACTTACTCCATTTTAAACGAGGTTTGCAAGTGAAAATTTGGTACTAATATACTTTGATTAGGCTGTTTGTTCTGTTCTTAGGACACCTATTGCAAATATTGATCATTTGACTGTGAAACTGCCTGATCCAGATGCTCCCAAAGTTCAGTGGATTCTAGATTGCTACAGTGGTAAGTTGCTTAGTTTAATAGAGCCTTTTATGGATAAACAACTTAGTTAACACTTATCATATAAGTGCTAGTGTATAAGCTATTTCTAATTTTCTATAAAAGATAAAACATAGTCAATCTGCTTTCATATAAGTTATAAGTTGTTTTCACAAGCTATCATGGAAAGCTTATGGAAATACTTTGAAAACAACTTATGGACATGTCATAAGCTCTCCCAAATAGTTTCACAAATGTTTATGCCAATAGGTAAGCTCAAATAAGTCATTCCAAACTGGCCCTAAGTTCACAGTCTCTAATAGTTTAATGTAAATATTATAGTATCACATCATGGGAGGTTAACCATTTACTTGTCTTTTTTACCAATCTTGATTGTGTAGTTTGTTTTTGAATTGATGTTTGCGACTCATTCCACTTTGTAACCTGTTAGGCTTTGTTTGGGAGTTTAAAGGGGAGGGGAGGGCTTTGGGGGAGGAGAATAGAGGGAAATAGGGAGAAATTTTCCACCTTATTTAAAAAGTGAATCTGTAGAAAATGATAAGAGAATATTTACGATTCATATATTTTTAATTTTTAGAGTATTATAACAACATTGAAATGATTTAAAGAATTTATTTAAGCCCTCCAAAATCCTCCTCCAATACATCTTTTGAGTTCCCCCAAATTAGAGAGATTTTGTATTTAGAAGAAAAACAAACTCCCCAAAACCCTCCCCTCCCAAAACTCTTCATTTCTTCCTTCCTTTTTTCAAAACCATCCCCTCCCCTCCCCTCCTAAACTCCCAAACATAGCCTTATGGAATTCAACCTGCCTGTAGAATTTAGATTCCAATAATATGACCCTTTTTCTAAGTGGGCTAGGTGTAATACATTTATTTTTAGATTGGTATTGTATGACAGGTCATAGTGAGATCCAATATTTTGGTAAGCTTCCTAGGGATCTATTGAAGCCCATGACTCAATGTAACTCGGTCTGGCAAGTTTGAAATCCGTCGCATATGAAAGTTTTAAAACTGTGTGTCTAGTAGCAAAAATTTTCTTAAAATGAACTCAAGGGTAAGGGAATGTTAAACCATACCTGGACCGGAGTGTCTAGTAATACTGGTGGTTACTATGTAAATGGTGTTAAGCATTTCTATCATCTAAGCTTCTATTTTGTCGCCATTCAACACTATATGTTTGTGTGTGTGTGTGTGTTTTGCCCGATTGTGAATTAAAAATAATTTTTTATTTATCAACTGCAGGTATGAGAAAAACCTATTGGATTACTTGCAATGTTGAACCTGACATACAACACTTGTCCCTTGATAGGCAAAAATTTCCCAGCAACTTTGTAGTGAGACCTCGAGATCTGAACAGGTTACTTGCTAATTTTCAATCATCTCTTCAAGAAATCACTATCATTGCAACAGAACCTGCTTCTTTACCTCCTGATTCTGCAAATGAAATTGGTGGAAAGGCTGTTGAACTTCGTAGTTATATTGACCCAACCAAAGGTAATGAAGATGGTTTTCTTAGTTTCTTCATTGGCAGTATATTTATGCACACAATTTTCATGGCAGACAATGATTCACTGCTACACACCCAACTGTGGATAGACCCTAAAGAGGAATTTTTGCAGTATGATCATACTGGGGACCCAGTAGATGTGACTTTCAGTGTAAAAGAGCTGAAGGTACAAATGAATGTGGTTGCGGTAATAAGTTTAATGACTTTGACAGAGATTGCAGTCAGCTGATATTTGGATTTTTATCATGTCATATTCCATAATGTTTCTTATTATTTGATTTATTTATTTCTCTCAATCTAATGCTAATTTATACCTTTTATGAATGTACCTGACGTGTTATCATCAAAATGCAGGCCTTTCTTTCATTTTGTGAGGGCTGTGAGATTGATATCCATTTACATTTTGAGAAAACTGGCGAGTAAGATGAACTTTGAGCCCTATCTTTATCTTCTTTCCATACATGCTTATCTAACATATCCTATAAATGGTGTCACAATATATGTATTTTGTGGATGACATAGTTTTAGTTGGATAGTTGAGAGAAGATATAAATGAGAAGTTAGGGCTATGAAGACAAACCTTAGTACATGGTTTTCACCTAAGTAGAAGTAAAACAAAGTATATTGAGTGCAAATTTAGGAAAGGACAGACAAATAAATTTTAACATAGAGCTGAAAATTGGAGAACAAACAATACCACAAATCTCAAATCGTGAGTACCTTGGGTCCATTATTGAAAGTCACGGAGAGATAGAAGATGTCAACCGTAAGGTCCAAGTAGTATAGTATGCATGAAATGTTGTATGGAACTAGATTTTGGGTGATAAAAGAAAATAAGCAAGTAAGCTTAATGTTGCAGACTTGCAGAGATGTAAATGTTCCCATTGACGAGGG
Organism: Cicer cuneatum; assembly: GCA_037974295.1. Classification (NCBI taxonomy): domain Eukaryota; kingdom Viridiplantae; phylum Streptophyta; class Magnoliopsida; order Fabales; family Fabaceae; genus Cicer; species Cicer cuneatum. Next base: position 70,327,732 of record JBBPBO010001986.1, on the reverse strand, counting down.
TTTTGTTTTTCAAGAAAATACAGAAATAGAAAATCGGGATATCCCTGATATTCAAGCAAACAATAGTATCTCGTCTTAGGTGGTTTGCAAATGTAAGGAGAAGTAGACCACAAGGAGTTTAGTCCAGTAGTTAGAAGTAGATGGAGGCTTAAGAAAACTATAGGCCGAATCTGTGGTTGCAAAGAGTTATATGGAGATAAATAAATATCTACATTTGGGCTAATACATGACAGGACTCTATGATGCCAATTTATCCATGTAGCTGACCCCACCTACCGAAATAATGTTTGATTGTTTTGTTGCTGTACTTAATAGTTATGATGTCTTTTTACTTGTTAAGCTTTATTCTTCAATGACATTGTGTGTTGCAAGCAGGCCAATTCTCATGGCACCTAAATTTGGTCTGGAAGATGGGTCCCACTCAAATTTTGATGCTACCCTTGTACTGGCAACCATGTTGACATCTCAGCTTCATGAAGGTGCTACATCAGAACCTCCAGTCATGCCTAACAGAACGCATGCTCGAACTGGAGAAAGAAATGAATCTCCCTTGCAGCAAGAGAACTGCAGAATGAATGCATCTGAGCTTCCATCTGACCACACCCGTATTTGGTCAGACCTCTCAGGTAATTTCAATATTGAGCTGTATAATTTAGCATTGATCTAAATTCTCAACAGCATTTCCATTTTGCAGCAACTGCAGTTAAAAATATTAGTGCTTTGGAAGAAAGGCAAGCACAAGAAGGAACAACTTTGAATGATAATGAACAAATAGAAATTCAAAGGATTAGTACAGTGCGAATTTCAGGAGGAAATTCATTTGCAGGAAATAATCCCATTGATTCCAGTTTGTATCCTTGACGTTACTGTTTGCCTCAAATGTTATCATTTCCAGCATCATGATTTACTCTACCCATGATGCATGGCCGCAAATGCCACATTTCTTACCATTTGTTTTCTGGTCAAACTCTTATAGAGCAGTTACAATGCATGCTTGCTCAAACCAGATCATAAAAATGAAGCCTTTTATTTGGATTATAAATGTTTCATTTTTGAATTCCTTTCATTTAAAGCACTTGCTAACTGCATTGTTAATGTGGCCGTCAAAAAAGGTATAGGATGTATGGACACTTCAATATAGTATTTATACAGTTTTGATCACTTCAAAATCTCCTAAATTATAGCATTTTTTTATGTTTATGATTACTTGTCGTTTGTTTGTAAAAAAAAAGTACTTCTCCTTGTTTGTAAAAGAATTTAATGGACATATTTTACACTGTCATTCAATGAGAAACCACCATTTTTCCATGTCATACCACAAATTTCAAAATATCCTTACAAAAGTAGGATAATGTGGCAAAATAATGGATTTTAATTGGATGTCGATGTAAAACAACTTTACATTGATGGTGTATATCCTTTGAAATTTAAATCCTTTTTAAAATATCAATTTTCTTTTTTGATGCAAATTTGGATTGTGTTAATTTTATAATAATCGTATATGTTCGATTGTAGTTGTGTTATGTCTTGTAATTTTAAAAATTTGTTGTGTCCTTGAGCCTTTGTTGTATCATGTGTCCTATTTTTTATCCCTGCAATTTAGCTAGAAGGTTTTATTGGGACTATGTTTGACATAGTTGTTGGATTAAGCCTATACCAGTTTACCTTGACTGGTATCTAGCTGCCAAACAACTGAAAATGATCATGTACAAGATCCTCAAGGTTAGTTATCCATGCTGGTTAATGAGCTTGCATAATGCTCTTATTGTTCCTTCAGTGACTGATATAATTTATGTATTTATCTAGATGTATTGCCAAATAATGTTCCAGTGGTTTCACAACATCATCCTAGTAACTGGGTAGATGCTGAAGAGGATGACGACGATGATACAGATGAGGATGAGCAGTACATTCAGCCAACACCGCCATACTATGACGAGCAATAATGCAGAGGACTCCACTGTAACGGCTCTTTATCTTGGTAAGTGCTCTGGCTGATTCTCATAAAATGTGTTGTCTCTTGAAGCTTTCTGATTGTGGTCAATAACCCATCATCTAGAATTTCAAATTATTGAATAACCATGTATTGTTCATTTTCTTGTACTTGGTACATGCTATGTAATTAGGGGAGCATTTTGAAGAACCCGGTTATAACTTATTTGGCACATCTAATAATACAAGCACTTAAATTGGTTTTTGGATACACTTATAAAAATGACATAATGCTATGTCTATAGTTTGTTTTCAACTTATTTCTTTAGGTACCCAAATTAAACTCAAAATAGTTCAACGAATAAATCATTAATTAATTTGTTTATCCAAATGCTCCTTTAACTACCATTTAGAAGTATGATTCTTCCTTTTGCAATTACATGGGTGTCTATATCAATATTAAATTTCTTGTGCTAAATATAATATTGTCGTATCTCTGTATCATATGCATCTTCCCTTATCATGCACCACAAAATTGATTATAAAGTACACTCACTTGAATTGCATTGAAGAGTCTAATTTCTAAGCCATAAGTAATCTACATTGTTAGCTTTCTTAAGTCATAGGGATACAAAATAGGACATTTTAAACTTATTAATTTACATTTCATCTTTAAGTTTATGTACAGAAAAAATATTGTTAGGAGGACTTTGCCTTTGGTCCTTATTGATAGTTAAAAGTATTCCATGAGAATAGTCTTTGTTTTACTAGTGGAAAACTATTCAGTATTTTGAAAATGTAAAACCAAAAATTGATTCTAACTTCCAACAAGGGTGACTTTTAACATGGACCGCTATTAAACTAGTCCATGATAGGCCAGTTCACTTTTGACCATTAGATCAAGTAGGACCATGGATTCTATTATAGTCTGTCCACACTATATCTTCTATCGAACCATCTTTAATCTTTCATCCGGGGGCTGCAGAATGGGGGCAGTGTAGAGAAGTGTCAGCATCCATTTTTTATGGTTTGAAGTATTCGGTTGGGGAAGGAGGAGGTAGCCATCGGTGATTACAAGGAAATAAATTTGATTCCTTTGTCTTGGATGTTTCATGCTGCGATGTGCAAGTTGCAGCAAACAGTCACCTGATTAATCCATGGTGCTAAAAGTAATAACAAACTAACACCTAAAACCAACAAAAACAAGTTTTCTTTTTGTAATTGACAAATCTTCCCAGTTTCACCCAAAAAAAGGGTATAAAGTAAAATTTTCAAAAAGAAAAGAAAAACAAATCCCTATTGATTATTGTCACTGATTCTGAAGACCCAATTGGAGAATTCGAGAAAGCTTGTTGCTGATGGTTTAGAATTGTTTTCTGAAACCAGAAATATTCCATTTTTATAGTTTATGTTTTGAATTTAGAAAAGAAAATTGAGCATGAAACAATGTGTTTTCAGCTGTTATTTGTTTCAGACTCACATCACAATCATGTGTTAGTGTCGTGCTATAAAGTTAAAATTTAAGAGTGAAAAATCATGTGGTTTGGTGGTATAGTGCGAAAAATGGACACAATTGAGAGTGGGGTTTTGCAGATTCTGGATGTGGAATCTATTACCGATGGCGTTGTTTTTGGAATTTAACTGCTTACAAAGGCTATTGCTGTCCCATGGATGAATGATTGAAGATAGTGTGAAAAAAAGATATAATGTAGACAAACAATAGCATCGGTGATCCTACTTGATTTTTTTTTTTTTTTTTGCAACGGTGGTGATCCTACTTGATCTAATGGTCAAAAGTGTACTAGTCTATTATGGACAAATGAACAAATGAAACACAGATGAACTGGAATAAAATATTAGCATTTCTTTGGTTGCTCAAAAATATATATTATATGCCATATCTCATGTTTCTGCTGCATCTTTTGCCAGCTAGTTTGGTTGACTATATGGAGGCAAGAGAACTAGTCTCGGACCACTAACCAGCCACCAAACCCATTCAGAAGGATAAGGAAGTAGCTACTATATTATTTTACATTTGAATATCAGGATTTCCTGCAAGATCGACTAAATAAGACATTAAGACTCGTTCAACGGGTTTATACCAAATTTCTGAAAGTCAATTTGACATTGGTTTTCTGCATTATAATTTTCCTCTGACATGAACATAGGTTTTTTTTCTTCCCAAAATATTTCTGCATATATTAGGATGAGTTGCTCCTAGAAAATTATTGAATACTACTAGTACCTCAATTCCAAAACTTTAGTTGTTTAAGCATTTTAGTTTTGTTTCAAAATCTTGAGCGTTGCAGAAATTTAAGACATAAGGTATTTGACATTTTTCTTTTAAATATATTCCTATAGTTTATAATTAACATCATTTGCTTTTACAAGATTGCATACTTTGAGTCTTTATATTAGATAGTTTATAATTAACATCATTTGCTTTTACAAGATTGCATACTTTGAGTCTTTATATTAGCAGGGTAAGAATACTAAAGTAATCGTTTTAGGTCTTTACAACAAAAAAATTATTTTATCAAAAGGTCTCAAAAAATTTATTTAGTAATAAGATATCAGATTTTAATATTTTTAAAATTAAAATATATAAATCTTTTTTAAATTTAATCTCTCAACAATATTAAACCAACTGAAAAAAAAAATTATATGACATCAATTATATTAATACAATAATGTCATGTTAAAATTTAGAAAATGCACTTAAAATCCGATTTAAACTTTTAAATATATTGGGTCAAGCCTTATATTAGCCATAAACAAACTATATTTTGTTTGGAATTTGAAACTTAGTTGGATTGAGAAGAAGTTCTAAAATTTGGCCGCCGACCAAGTCCCGTTCAAGTGTATAATAAATCAAAGTTTGGGGATTAAAAAATGATTTAAAAAGTTATTAGAGTCATTGTGCGGTTTGTTAGATAGAGCAGACGCTTCCCTCAAATTATTATATTTTTAATAAGATAAGAAAAATAAAATAGTAATATAATTTGTTTTATGATTTCATTGGTTGACAGTTGGAAGTAGGAGAAACTTTGGTTTTGGAACGCGTAAACATCGTCCAGAGAGATACTACGTAAATATGGGTCCCCTCCACCTCAACGCCCCTCCTCTTTGTCTTTTTTCTCCTTAATCCTCTAACTCCCAAAATTAATATACGATAGAATTCCTCGCATCTTTTCTCACTGTTTTCTCTGCATATTCGGAAATATAACTTGTATCATGTTGATTTAATGTATTAAAATTTGAATGAAATTTTGAGAGAGATATTTATTTTTACTTATTTTTATCGAGTCAGACTTTAATCAAGTCACTGTCTTAACAATAATGATCAAGAAAATCGTTATAACGGCTATTGTTGATTTTTATTAGAGTTTTGAATCTTTTAAACACTAGTTCATAGTGAATCAACTATAAAGGTGATATACACCTGTCTACGCCACATTTCATTATGAGTTACGAAGTTGAAGGATACTCCATCAGAAATTCAGTGTTTTGACAAGAGATTGATTACTTGAATGGATAGAGAATGAATACATTGGTTGGATAGTTTTGATCAAATTTAGTACTTGAATATCAATTTTATTTAGATTTGGTCGGACTCGCACTCAATAATTTTACATCAAGTCTGAATTAAATTAATCAAATCACGAACGGGTTGGATAGATGGGTCATAGAAATTTTGAATTAAACTAACAAGTCCTAAATATATTGATCAATGAAGTTGAAAATAAGTTTTGCATTGAAAAAAAAAAGCAATTCTGAAATGTAGACTATCTCATTTTCTAAGACAATATTCTTATATTTATTTTTTTAACCAATGCCTTAAAAGCACTCATTAATATTTTACTTATAATGAAATTAAAAGAAGTATATTTATCACGCTTAAAACTCAAAGTGAATATAAAAATAATATCATCACAAACTAATATTTTGCATGTTGTTGTGTTTAACCACTACTCCATGTGTAAAAGGAAAACAAACTCAGGAAGACAAAAGTCAACCTGGCAGAATGCAACTATACAAGAAGCTTACTCTATTTCACAAACGCAACAAAGAGAATCTATACACAAAATAAAAACCAATATTGATACCCATCCCCAAAAAAGTATAAAATTATTTATTAATGCTCCACACGTTTTGCCTTTGTTATTTTTTTATTTAATCAAATATCAAACAATATTATGAAAGGTACGATTCTTTAAAGTTCAAATTATGAAATTCGGGCTGTTAAAAATGAAATTCTGGTGGATCAATTTCCCTTTTTAACACTTCTTTTTTAAAAGGTTTCTTTTTTACCCAACTTGACAATAAAAAATTTCAATGAATTCAGAAAAGTTCAATAAATTATTTTGCAGTTGGTTAACTAATTGAAAATGTCAATAAATATTACATTAAAGAATCCAATTTAATATACCCGTTGATTGATTTCAGTACGATGCTGCACATGTGAAGAACGTAGAGTTAGTATGTGAATTGAAAAAATAGAAGTCTCACATAAGAGGGATTACACATAGTAGTGTTTATAAGATAGAGGTATGATACTTATGGTGTACCCCAAGGGTACTCAAATTTTGTGAATGGGCGAGAACCCATGCAAAATAAATCACCACACAATTGTTATTTTTGAGTTTGAAAAAACTGTTTAAAAATCACAATTTGTGTCATCGAAGATACTACTGGGTTGAGTCGCAGACTAACATCGTTTATCATTCAAGTGTTTATTATTCCATAAACATGTTATTAATTATGAACTATATAACCCATTTAACAATGATTAATTTCTATAGAATAATCAAAGTGGATTATCTTCTCCTAATCAAATCTTTATCCACTTGCTAAAAAGTTGAGTCCAAAAGCAATTTTAGTTTTTATAAATAAATATTCATTTTAGTCACAAATATAAATAAAAATCAAAATGTATTTAATTCAAATTTTAAATTAAATATATATTAACTTTTGTTTATATTTGATCGAATGATATTATTGATAAACAATATATTTTTATGTTTCAATCAAAAGACCACTAATACATCTAAATTAGAAAAGTATTCGCATGAACATCCAATTGGTATTGTGGAGTGTGGGTGGAAGAAACTTTTTCATTATGCTGCATGTTTTAAAGAAAAAACCATGCATTTTAAAAAGTTAAAAGCCCATACTTTATTTCACAAGTCTAAAATATTTAAAAAATAGTCTTAATTTCAGTTTTAGTTCTCTTATTTTTATTAATTCATTAAATTAATCATCTATTTTAAAATCCGATAGTTTTAGTCAATAATTTTGATTTATTAACTAAAAAATAATGATGTAACATGTTTTAAATAACATGACATATGATACGACAATGCAGAATTATTAACATCCATGAAATCACAATAAAAGTCTCTAAAAATTTAAATTTTAAATTAAAAAGTTTTTTATTTTTGTAATTTAATTAATATTTTTATATCATAAATCTTATTTCACATCATTTAAAATGCATAAAAAAATCGTCATTTTTTAGTTCAAAAATTATGAGACAGAGATAAAACATATCAAATTTTAAAATAAAATGATCAATTTTATGAATTGATAAAAATAGATGAATAGAAACAATTATTAAGCTTGAAAATAACATAAATAATAAACACTTGATGTAAAACTAAGATCACCTAATAAGGACCTAAAAAATGGTCTAAATGCACATCTTTACCATTACCATTTTCAATTACAATTGTATCAAAAAAAATTTAACAATTATGTCATTGGATTAAAATATAAACATCGTATATAATACTAATAAACTATTGCTTTCTAACTTTTTATCTTTTACTAGTAACTCATACCTTAAAAACACACACAAAAACCAAACGACATTGTATTAAACAAAAACAAAAGTTGTCCAAAATCCAGTTATCTTTTAATGAAATAGTGGATTTTGTCAAGAAAAAAAAAGGAAAAAACGTGATAGTTTACTCTATTTTTGTTTTAACAAACATTGAAAGCTATATACTTAAGTCTTCCTTTTGTCCTTTTAAAATGCATTGATAATTAAATTGACACTGAAAACAAAAAGTAAACAGCAAATAAACAGTGAAACGTATCTAACCCCAATTTAGGTTCAAAATACAACTGTCCAAGTGGTAACAAAATGGCATTTCCGTAAATAAAATGAACTCGAGTGTCATTGTTCAAACATAAACCTTTTAAACATGAATTTAATGCTCTCTCGGTCCTTTATTAATCCATTCTCTTCCAAAACCAAACCAAACCAAAGCAAAGATTGATAATTTTCATATAAAAAACTCCACAAAGATTCATCAAAATCAATGGCTTCAAACTTGAATTCACTTTCTGGATTCTTCATCTTGATTTGTGTTACCCTTATGACGGTGATGTTGAGTTCATCACCGACAGTGGTGGATGCAGGAGAATTAGAACAATTTGGAATGGAATGGATTCACCAAATAAAAACAACCTGCGAAGGTTCAATCGCTGATTGCATGTTACAACAAGATGAACAAGAGTTTGCGTTCGATAACGAAATCAATCGGCGCATTTTAGCAACAACTAAGTACATCAGCTATGGTGCGCTTCAGAGGAACACTGTCCCATGTTCTCGCCGTGGTGCTTCTTACTACAATTGCCGACCCGGTGCTCAGGCCAACCCTTACTCTCGTGGATGCAGTGCTATTACGAGGTGCAGGAGTTAAATTTTTTATTTTTTTATTTTTCTTTTTGGTAAAAAAATATTATTAATTATTGTGTTTGCTTGTGCATTTTTATACATTATGATAAGATTGGATGTTAATCCATTTATTTATTGGTCACCGTTGTGATTTGTGACTCTTTTTTATGAATATAATGTGCTATTACTTCTTAATTAATCTTATTAATATTAAGATTGTTTATACTATGTGAGTTCACAATTGATATACACGATGATTGTAAAAAAATTATTTTAAAAAAATTTGGGAAACGTGATAGACGGATAGTATTTATTAATTATTGTGATATTAATAATTATTTTATAAATGTATGTGAGGGGATTTGAACTCATCGTAGATTGCAAGATTACAATCTTACGGTGTTGAGTTAATTAGTTTTTTTTATTTTAATCGATTATCATTCAATTGGATGTTACTGCAAAATTAGATCCTAATATTTTTTGGATTTATGAAGTTTATTTTAAAAATAAAAGATAATTACGATTATAAAGAAATATAATTACAATCACTTTTTTCTTTTATTATTATTATTATTATTATTTTCATTTATATATTATTATTATTATAACGTTATTACGCGTTCAGTCCAGCTATGTATGCCAGCCAAGCGTGTTGGTGTATGTGTATTGTGTTGTCGTATTCCTGATTGAATGAATAATTGAATGTATGTGATTCAATCTATATAGTTTTTTTTTTTACCGTTTCTTTCAGATCTTATCCTATACCTTTTTTTAATTTTTTCTCAAATGTGGAGGAATTCAATTTCAAATATAGTTCGCACTACCTTAATTTGTTTAACGGTTAAATGCTTTTCTTTATGTGTCGGCTTAAGCATAATGCTTTGCTTTCCATGAAATAAAGCATATATATAAAAAAAGTGTTTCTGTATTTGAATTTTATGGGGACAATGCTTATTTTACGAGATTTTGTTGGATGAAGAAGGAAAAAAGAAAGCTTGGTTTTGAAGGATTGCGAATTCGATTAGTTTTTGGTATCTTTCCTTGATGCTTTGCATAAATTGCATTACATGCTATGTGAGTGACTAGGTAAAGCAAACTTAACTAAATAAGGTAACCGTGGGATTTGGGATAAATTGTAGAAAAATCACGTTTAGCGTAGTCGATTACGAGATTGGACGGTTAATATGAGATTGAACTGCTAAATTTATACAATATCAACTTAAATGATTTGGTCGTTAATTTGATAAATGTCAGTTTGAGATTTTAAACATCGAGATACAGCCACGCGTATACATGCAATAAACAATCACGGCCATTAAAATGAGATTGGATGACTCAAAATTTACAGTAATAAAATTAATTTTAAATTATCTCGATTGTTTAATTAATACAATTGAGATTAAAAATTGCATGACGCAATCACTACGTCGAATCCGGACCTGTCATTGTTGTGGAAAAATAGCGTGTTTATACATAACAAACAATCACAATTGTTAGTACTATAAGATTAGATTATTCAAATCATACAATAGTAAAAATAATTTTATATGATTTCAACGGTAAATCTAACGTCTGTTTGGTTCAATTAATGAGAGGGGAAGGGAATGATTTTCATGGAGGTGAGGAGAGGGAAAGTAAATATATCAGAGATTTTTAATTATATGGAATCACTCCCCTCCAAATCTCCTCAAAGAGTAGAGTGTATATTAGAGCTGTCAAAATGGATTAGTCTTAATTAGTCAGTCCACCTAGTTCACTAATTACAGGGATCAGTCTAATAATTTCAGTCCATATTTTTATAGGATTTTTTAGTTAGGTCTGAATAAACTTGTTACTCATTCGAGTTAGCTCGTAGGATAGTCTGTTACCCACGTAACTAATTTTAAAGAAAATAAAAATAGTAAAATTGACTCATAATCCAAAGAGATATACTTACCTGGTTATATATATATATGTATATATATATATATAATCTTTTATAATATAATATTATTTTTAGTTGGTTATATATTTTTATCAATCAATTTTTTTATTTTTTAAGTGGACAATTATCCAACAATTTGAAAAATATAAACATTGCTCAAGGAGTTTATAAACACTTATTTTATAGTCACATTATAACTGTTTAATACTCTATTTGAATTTGGTTTGAGTTTGGGTTATATTAGACAATGTAAATTCATTTGTGTTATGTTAGATAATATATCTAACTTTAGGATAATTTGGACTGTGTGTTGTTTTGAAAAAATTCAAATTGAGTGTGTTAATTAGAAAATTCAAATTTAGTTTGTGTATAAATATTAAACCATAAATTTTTTTAAATGGACATTCAACAACTAAATTAGTAACAAATTCTCAATCACAATCCAACAACTAAATTTTAAGTATATATTAATAATAAAAAAATAAATAAAAATACATATGAAAACGTCAATGAGTTGAATTCACATATTTATTGATTCAAAAAGTTAAATTTACCCGTATCCATGTAACTTCCTAATAAAGAGAGATCAAAATGAAGTATAAGAATGATTTTAACTACTCTCTTGTAAAAAAATTGAATAACGTACAAAACTTTAAAATATAACCTACTCTTATTTTCATCTACTTTCCACCAAATCACACCATTAAAATTATACCGTTGAAATTCAAAATGGTGCCACGAAGTTAGTGCACTGAATATAAATCAACAAGGATTGGAGTTTGCATTTATTAATTTACATAAAGTTTTTGTCCCGTCTCATTCCGTGTTGTGCTATCTTTGGTTAATTTCCTTATATTAATAGAAAGAAATTGAGTTATTGTCCTAGCTTTAGCTAGTTTCTTTATATTAATAGAAAATAGAAAAAGAAATTGAGTTACTTCATTGTTATGTAATGACAGTTAATTTTTTTTTTTTATAGTGCCGCATTGTTATATTAATTCTTAAAATATTTCTGAAAACATCTGTATGGTGAAATGTGAATAAATAAATATATAAAAAAAGTACACCGAAAGTAAATTCAAATTAAATTTTGTAATTATTCGTTAATATTTTATAGAACATGTTATGTATTCGTTAAGACTGATGAGAGATAGAATTGATACATTAATGGTGTTGGTAGGTATAGGCCAAGTTGCCGGCAGGATGAATTATTCTCTTCTCAGATTAATTTAAAAATAAATAAATAAATATATTTATTCCCTACCTTTTATATATTTTAGTGGTTGGTTGTTAATAATGATGGTTCCATCGCATACCAAGTTTTTACTCAGTCCAACTTAAAGGTAGGAGCGGTCCCCTTGCCAAATCAGGTTTATATATAAAAAAGGGCCCCACAAATTATTTTGGCATTCCTTTTCCAAAATGGGAAGCATGTAATTAGATTTTGGGTGCCTATCTATGGTGTTACTTTAAAATTGTTTTGATTCCATTCGACTCATGGAGATGGGGCCACATTAAAATTGTAAATGTGGATTGGAAGTTTGATAATTTGGTAAGTTTCATTACTCACCAGCTGATTTTACCAAGTCATTAGTGTTTCTTCATTAGTTTTTTTGTTCTCCTTTGGTTGAAACTTGAAAGAGTTTGGTCAGCACTTATTTTCATCATAACCTAACACATTTTGGAATTAAGAGTGTAATTTACTTTGCTTTCTAGTTTTCATGTCACATGTTGAAAAGCTAGTACATATCAGTTGTAGACTTGTAATTGAAAGCGCTAAAAAACTATTTATTTATGTTTTCAGAAAAATCTGTACCATTACAATTATCAATTGGCTGATTGGTCTGCTTTGTGATAATAAATTTGCAACTTTAAGTATGTAAGGATTTCAAGAGAATAAAATTTGAGATTTTTTTTTGTTAAATTTGATACTCCGTTTTAATTGGTGAATCTATAAAATATTGGTGAACCTATTGGGCCAAGATTGAAATTTGAGAGATTAAAATCGTAATTAAGTTAATTTTACTATGACTTCTTAAGTGAGACATTAATTAAGTCCCTCAGTGTGAACTATCTTTTACAGTTATTCGATTAAATGACCAAGTAAATTTTAGATCAAATATCTTTCAAGATCTCTTAATTTAGTTCAGGTTAAAATGCAAAAAAAAAAATTAATTTTACGTAATAATTTGATATTTTATGTATTAAGATATCAACAATGTTATTCTTTTTTTATGCAAAAAACAAAAAAAATTTATTATTATCTTCAAACAAAACTCAGAAAATTAGTAATCATCTTCGATAAAATTCATAACTCAAATATTTAAATAAATTCATATTTTTATCTCTAATAACAACGACAACATCAAATACATAACTTACATTTTAAATTTTAGGTTAGAGATTTTATTTGGAGAATGATAGAAATAAAAAATAAGATATTGTCTTTGTGATTTAAGGATTAAATCTTAAAGTGTAAATTTTGTATTTGATGAATTTAATATTGCTGGAAATGAATATATATTAATTTGATTATTTAAAGTTTTGAGTTATAAATTTTATAAATTTTTCTAACATAACAATGAATTTTTTAAATTTATGTAAAAAAAATATAATATTATTAATATTTTAAGATATAAAATAAATAAATAATCAAATGAAAAAAAAACTACATTATCGTTAAAATTAAATTAAAAGAACATGTAAGACATTTTAGATAGATTTTATGATACACAACACCATATTTGATTTTTTTTTTTTTTTTATTCTCTATGTTATTGTGAGTTTGACCACCTCTCTAATAATGGTTTCACATTTTTCTTAGCCATTTGGTCCTTCTACCACATTATCACATTTTCTTAGCAGTTAAATGCAACCTCAAATTCAAACCTTTCACGGTTGTTGGTTCTGATTGCTTTCCTCCCTTTCTTCTCAAAAAAACAATGCAATCAGAGACCCATTTGCTTGAAAATTTGTTAGCAAATTCAAAAACTACATATCCCTGTAATAAACTATTGCATCCCTATATCTTTTTCTTGTTCTCTCTATCTCTAAAAAAAAAAATTTATGGCACTGGTGATAAGAAAGGTGATGGTAGTGGTTGTGGAGGAGAAGAGGTGGTGATATCCAAATAAAAAAGAGAGAATAAAGAAGAAAGAAGAAAGAAAAGAGATCAAATGTAGTGGGTGCAAAATGTAAGGAAAAGAAATAGACTTTTAACCATAGCCAAAATTTGGTTCTTGTGAAATTTATTCATCCTATATCCTCACAAAGATTAAAAAAAAAAAAAACAAGATGTAGGAGCAAGAGTGTGGGTCGTATATAAATGTTCTTATTTATGTTTTTTTTCTTAATTATAAAAGATATTAAATTATAATTATCTCACAAAATTGCGATATATAAAATTTAAATTTAAGATAAAACGTTTAATTTTAAAATATTGGTATTTGTATTTATCTTTAGTAGGTATGTGAGCTGACAAATTTAATTGTTATCTCACATAAAAGCGGTTGTAGATTTGTAGTTTTACATATTTCTATCATTTATAATTTTTTAAAGAATTAACTTTTTTATTTCATAATAAAAATATTACTATAAAATGAATTAATGTTTATGAAAAATGAAAATTTATTCTGCGTAAAATTGTAACTATAAATAATAAATATAAAAATAATATATTTAATAAAAATTATTCACATATCAATTAGGACATCTTCAAAGTCGTCGTTTAGGGTTTTTATTAGTGTTTAAAATGAATATACACATTGCTTTTATACGTTCACATTCAAATAATTGAAAACGAGCTAGGTTTGTTGCTCACAAAGATGATGTCATGATCGAACCAAGAAGAAACAACTAAAGATTTGAGAATAGTTGAGATTTTATATTGCATAAATGAGTATGAGGATAAGATGAAGAAGAAGAACTTAGTTGTCAAATATTTGACATGTCATCAATTATTGTCATGTCAAATATTCACGTCACTCATTTATTTGTCTCATAAGATTTCTTTTAACGACAACTAATTGTAGAGACAATTTTTAAATTAAATTGAAAATACATTATTTAAATTGAAAAGAAAAAAAAACTAACAAATTAAAAAATCAGAAATACACTAACTTACACACAGGAATTAAATATTTAAGCCATTATCATAATATAAATACTACTACAACTATATTAATAAACAAGAATGTAATAAATAAATATATAAATATATTAAGTATTATCGTTGCTACTTTAGAATAAAAATTATTTATTTTAATATTACACGTTACGTATGACAATACAATTTTTGTGTGGTTTATTTGTCTAAATATCCCACTTTTTTTAAAAAGTCACGAAAATGTTATACTTTAAAAAATATATATAAAATTATATTAATTTTTTTCTTCTATTTGTTGTATTTTATTTTTGTTATTAATATAATTTATTTTTTAAAATTATAATTATTTTTATTATTTTTATTTTTATTAATTTTTATTTATTTGATCTAAAAAAAATAGGAGAAAATTGTTAACAAAATATAATTAAGTGGCTATTTTGCAAAACAAAAGAGAGTTG
The DNA here is from genome assembly GCA_037974295.1 of Cicer cuneatum. Classification (NCBI taxonomy): domain Eukaryota; kingdom Viridiplantae; phylum Streptophyta; class Magnoliopsida; order Fabales; family Fabaceae; genus Cicer; species Cicer cuneatum. The sequence continues at coordinate 70,312,631 of JBBPBO010001986.1, read as the reverse complement.
TTATAATAATATAAATTTATATACAAAGTAAGAGAAAATTGTTAAAATAATATAACAACTTATTTGTTTTGGCACATCTACTCAACCACATTTTTTTTCTTCAATTTAATGTATTTTATTTTCTTTTATTAATATTATTTTGCTTTTTAAGTGTTTTAATTATTTTTAATTTATTAAATAATAAATAATTCAATTGTTAAAATGAAAGAAGAAAAAAAATTAAAACGTGTATATGGTCGCATCCCCGCGATGCGACGTTCTACTGAGTTAAAAAATTATCCTTCAAGAGGTCGTAGGGCGGGAATGCGACCTCTTGAAGATGAAAAAATTAAGACATTTTAATATATATTTTTCAAAGTATGACATTTTGGTAAATTTTTAAAAAATATGAGATATTTAGATAAATAAATTTTTTTTTGCTTGCAATTGTGACATCACATGTCATGTATAAATCTATACAATAAATTATAAGTGATTAATTAAAACTTTTACTCTCATTTTTAAATAAAATATATCAAAACATATTTTTATTAAAAAATAATAAAATACACGTTTATTTTTTTATAATCTTAAAAAATGTGATAAATTTCACCATAATTAACTTACAAAACTTTGAAATTTTGATTCAAACCAAAACAAAACTTTGTCAATTGAAGATAAACATTTATTTTTTAAATCATGAAAAATATCATTTTATTAATTGGTGAGCGAACATGTTTCACATATTACAAATTTAAAAGTTCGAAATGTTAAAGTTTTTTATTTTTAATCTTTAATTAGTATTTTTTTAATTAAAAAAATGATATTCATTCATTCAAATTGATAAAATACATCAATAAAATAAATTAACGCAAAACGACATCGTACATACAAACATGACAAAATAAAGGTATCTGAAATACTATGTTTATAGATCTATAATGTTAATAACGATTGATTGAAATTTGTAATTGATCAAAGTCACTATATCGATATAAACTAAATGAACACTGTATCAAGATAATCATGAACACTAAAAAACGTCGCACAAAGTCAGAAACACAAAAAAACACCATATTTAGACGACGATAAAATCATATAAAAAACTATATCGCTATGGAATCCACTTATTTAAATAAAAAAAAGCAAACAATAATTTGGAGAGGGATTTCTGACAAAAAAATAGTCGTATTAAGGTTGTTTAATGTATTACTTATTAAAATACAATTTATCTTTAATTAGTTTTTTTTTACTAAAAAAAAAGATACTAATTCATTCATTTAAATCGATAAAATATATAAGTACAACAATTTAACAGAAAACGACATCATACTCACAAATATGACAAAATAAAAGTGTCTAAAATACTATGTTTCTGGATCGGTAATGTTAATGACGCCAAATATATTAATTGAAATCTGTAATTCATTAAAATTACTTTGTCAATATAAACCAAACGAACACCGTATCAAGACGAACATGAACACTAAAAAATGTTGCAACAAGACGAAAATACAAAAAAACGTCACACTTAAACGACGACAAAATCATATAAAAAATTTAATCGTTATAGAATCCAATAAAATGAAGCAATAAATGGTAACTACTTTCACACTATAAAATAATTGGAAATCACTATTTTTAATAAAAAGAAAGATACATAAGTTTTGTTTTGAGGGTGGACTGACATTCTAACTCTTACTTTATTTAAAAAAATAAAAATAAACTTTATTATAATTAAATCACACAATTAGTCGAGATTCTGAATTCGAATCTAAAACAAAACGTTATAATAATATGAACGTTTGCGATTTAAATTAAAGACTAAAAAACAAAATCTTAATTTTCTTTCGTGAGTTTGTTTAATGTGTTTTTTAGTTCATAAAACTAGCAACAAAAGATTATCTGAACATTGTCAAGTTTGATCTCACCCGTTCAAGAACCGAAAATTACCGTTTAACCATTACATTATCCAATTTTAATTTCAATTAAATGAAACTAAATAAGCAAAACGAAACAGTGGCAGTGTCTCGGTCGGTCCATATATCCCCTGCGATATTGATATTGAGTGGAACTGCAACAACACAGCAACGATTGTCGAGAAATTGACGATGGCTACTACATGTTTCCGTTTACCCATATCCATGCCTACTTCCATGCCCACTTCACCTTCTTCTTCATCTTCTCGTTTCCCACCAAGAAGATTCAAAACTCTTACAACCGTTCATGCATTTACCAAACCCAAAATTCCATTACCCCCTTTCAACCCTAACGACCCATTTCTCTCCAAACTCGCTTCCGTCGCTGCCTCTTCCCCAGAAACACTTCTCAACCCTTCTTCAACTCCCGATAATCTTCCTTATTTGGATATTTTTGAATCCCCTCAACTCATGGCCACTCCCGCTCAAGTATTTCATTTTCTTATCATAGCATTCTATTTCTTCTTAGAAATTCAAAATTAGAAATTATTGTATGCTGTGCTATATTAATTGAGTATTATATTTTTTTTGCATTAATTTTAATTATCTTTATGTTCTGTGGTTGAAAATTGAAATAGCTTGAAAGGTCTGTTTCGTACAACGAACACCGCCCTAGAAGGCCACCGCCTGATTTGCCTTCGCTGTTGCTCAATGGTCGAATTGTTTACATTGGCATGCCTGTAAGTGTTCAATTATGAATTGGTTTATGTATTATTGTATTTGGTGCTATTTCTGGTGTTTATGGTTGCGTTGCATAAATTATTATTCCGTGATAGGCTTGAGCACAGTTCTTTGTCCCTCCTGCCAACTTTTGTGAATTGGTTCTCCTCAATTCTCTAGATAATTTGTTAAACCGAAGAACCTGAGTTGTCGCAGGGCTTAAAGTAAGATGAAAGAGACTGTGTATTACTCTGTCAGTGCCTTTTATAAGCACCCTTTGTAGTTTGCACATATATTAACAACAGTAGACAGTGTATTTAATGTGTTCTTTGTATATAGTTAACCTTGACTTCTCATATTCCAAGACACTTAGTTGTATTATTTGGAAAAAACCAATAAATTTATCTAGTAATTTGAAAATGGACTTATATTGAGGGGAAATTGGAATAGTAGAATAGAGAAGTCAAAGGAAGGTGATGTTGAATCTCGTTTCCCATTTCCATCATGGACGCTTCGGACGATTGCTTTGGTAGTATTGCCTGGGGCATTGGAATAGTTGGAAGAATTTTTGGAACTAGGGAGTTTAGGTAGACAAAGAGGTTCACTATTCACGTTGGGGACTTGGGTGGGAGAGAGAGACTAATGATCTATATGGAAAAGACATAATTGGAAATGTGTGTTGGGAAAATTGGGCTGAAGGATAATTGAAGAGATTGCATGCTTGTTGTTCCAATATTATTGAAAGATTGTCAAGATGTACAATCACTCAATATTTTATAGCATGCAATTTGTAATTATTATTAATTAACTTTATAAAAAAATATTAGTACTATATGCATAATGAACCCAAACATACCGATCAATAATTCTCCTAACACACACAATACTTTGTAGGCAGCAAACCACATATCGGATTATGTGACTATAGGCTTGAGTTTCACACTTATCTGCATTCTCCTTCTTAATACTTTTTTGACTATTGCAATTTGTACAAACTGTTATGACTGTTTCTACTTTCTACCCATCAGTTGGTGCCAGCTGTCACAGAGCTTGTTATTGCAGAGCTGATGTACCTTCAGTGGATGGATCCTAAAGAGCCAATATATATTTACATAAATTCCACCGGGACTACGCGAGCGGATGGAGAAACGGTAATTGGCTTCCAGCCTGCTATTTATATTGAAATGTTTGATGTACTGATCACATTTGGACACATCCTTCATATGGTTCATAAATCTGTAAGATAATAGTGTCTGCCTCCTTCCTTTCTTACCTTTTCAACTCATGTATGTGTTGTTCGTGACTTCAGGTAGCGATGGAGACAGAAGGTTTTGCCATTTATGACGCTATGATGCAGATGAAAACTGAGGTGTATTTTCTTCTCATTAAGAATGCCCTTCAAATTATTATTTACTTGTATTTCTTGTTGACTTTTATTGATGATTGTACTTGGTAGTAATATGATGTGACAATATCGTGGGTTGCTATGATTTATGGAAATTGTGAAGCATAATGTAATTTTGATGATTGTGACATTATTGCATCAATGATTGGGCTGTTGTATGGACGATTCGTGCTACTGATAGCATGATGGCAGTAACTTATGTTTGTAACTGCATGCATTCATTTGATGTGCCGCAGTTAAATTTTAATTGACATATAGCCTGGAAGTTGTTTTGACTTGATCCAAGTAATGTATTTTTAATCAATTCTGAGGAATAATAGGTTAATGATTTGTCTACTCAGAATTATGTGCAACCATTCATCCTTTTTATGCAATCCGTTTGTCTCTTTGATAACATTTGAAAATATCTTGTCTCATGTATTTGGCTTTTGCGTCCTAAGCAGATACACACAGTGGCTCTTGGAGCTGCTGTAGGTCAAGCCTGTTTGTTACTTTCAGCAGGGACTCATGGCAGACGTTATATGACACCACATGCGAAAGGTACAGTGTGGACCTAATTGTTTCTTCGTTTTTGTTTATGGTCCTTTAATTCTTCACAGTTTTGATACTTCTCTATTGGCTACTATTTCAGCCATGATTCAGCAGCCTCGTGTTCCATCATCTGGGTTGAGACCTGCAAGTGATGTTCTTATTCATGCAAAGGAGGTTAGTCAAATTTATTTGCGCCACAGTGAGTTTTTTTATTAGGAATGGCTGTGTTTGTGTTTGTGTTTGTTTGTTTTTCCTTCTCATGTTGTCTGTGTGTCTGGCAATTGGCAATGTAATACTGCCCCACTATATTCATGGGACTAATTTTCTTATCAATAAGAGTTTCATGTTGATACTTTGTTTATGTTCAAGTTTTCATTTACACTCAAATATAATATCTTGATGTGATTCCTTAGTACATTTGAGCATATTTTCATTTTTTTCTAACTATCCAAACCTAATTTCCATAATCATCTGTTAAATGTGAATTTGAGCATCTTTCTAGTTCAAGACCCATGATTTATATTCACTCAAATCTTCCTCAGTCACAGATTTCCCTCATATATTTGGGATGGACCGTTCTTCTATTCTTTCTTACTTCCAGGTCTAGTTTCTATTCTTTAATTTCACTCTAAAGTGAAACTGAACATCTTTCATAAACTTGTACATTGTATGTCTGTACATCTATCTATTTATCTTCACTCTTGATGCTCTTTTATTTAAACCTGAGTGTCCAACTATGTCTCAGAATTATTTGCTTATGCTCCAAAATTTTCAGGTGATAGTAAACAGGGACACTCTGGTTCAACTACTGGCCAAACACACGGGAAATGTGAGTATCATGCATTAGGTATTGGATATCATATTTATTCAATGAACATGAGGGAGAATCTAATAGTTTTGTTATTTGCTTATTTTCTAAACAATCAGTCTGAGGAAACAGTTGCTAATGTGATGAAGAGACCATATTACATGGATGCGTTATTGGCAAAGGAATTTGGGGTCATTGACAAAGTAAGTGCTTATTTACATTGTGTTTGAGTCTGTTTGTTTCATTTTTAATGAAAAAAGCCACTTTTATTTGGAAAAGTTCACATTTCAAAATTTGTAGGGTAAATCACTTTAGCACACAATTTTAAAATCACTTTTCTAATAAATAAAAACAAATGGCTCGTAGTATAATATCTTCTTCTGTCTTTTCTCTCAAACATGTTTTGCTGACTAAACCAATGTTGACACTGTTACCAGATTCTTTGGCGTGGCCAGGAGAAGATTATGGGAGACGTTCCTTCTCGGGAAGATTGGGAGAAAGGTGTTGCTGGTGCTAAAGTTGCAGATAGATTTTAGTTCCTCCTTTTTGGATACATATCTTGCTAATGTAAGCGAATCATCTTCCTCTCTCATTTTGTTACTGCAAAATGTTGAATGTATTTATTTAGCTTATATTCAATGAATGATGCTGCCTCTGTTTTGATGGATGGAGTGTAAAGGGGCTTGTCGTATGAGATTTGATTGCACGAACTACATAGATGGTGTGCCCCTCCTAAAAGCTACTATGCTCCTCTTGGAATAAAATCTTTAGGAGATTGCAGTATATACAGCAATGTTTGGGAAATTAGAAAACCAGTTCTGAATAACTAAATTTTAGATAAAGTGAAAAATAGGGATATGGTGAGACAAATTAAGCAATATTTGATTCATAGGGGAACTAGTTTGTTTAAAGCCAACCTCTCTGTTGATTTTTGTGAAACCTTTCTGCTTTATATAACCTGACAAATTTAAGATAACCCATTTTGGCGCATCTAGTGAATTGTACTGTTGCAATGTGATGTGTATCTAGTCTACAACTCGATACTCTTGTCTACTTGTCAAACAGATTCTAGCTTTTATTTTCCCTGGCATGCTATTGTTTTCTTAAATTTATTTATTTTTTCTAAAGAATGTTAGGAGTAGGGTCATTACTCATTTTTGTGGTGTAGGCTTTGATCTGAAATTTTTGTGCTGCTGACTTGCAGGTTACAGATCCTTCAGGCCCTATTACCATGTGTAGGAAGTTTCTGTTTATATTTATTTTAAAGATTTAAAAAAAAATTATCCAGGGCTCCTAGGAATGTTCCATAGCTATTCACTGGAAACTGTAGTTATTAAAAAGATGTAGTGCATAGAAGGAATGCATGATTAAACATAAAAGCAACAAAGTGACCATTCATCTATGTAATATGTTTGGTTTGGTTGCGATGATATTCTTGTTGTCCTTCATATTCTTTTCTTAGCAGGGAGTTTTTGCGTTTCTTTCTCATCTTTTAACTTTTGTTTATCTGTATTGAAAAATTTGCTAGTTATCCTCCTCCTCCTCCGGTGACTTTCTTGACCTCTAAAGCACATACAAAAATATGTATTTTCTTCTACTTTTTCATTCAAAAGTTTTTAGGTGTTCATTTAACTTTCTTCTACTTCCTTGAACTGCAATGCTTTTAAACCCGTAAAGGGTCCATTTAACCTAAACTCGCAAAGCTTTCAAAGTGTAATGTATTAGAGTTGGTTTTATCAAGTATGATTTTAGTATCAATACATGTCTAATTACTAATTTACTATTACTATTAGGCAACTTTTTTTTTGTTTGGTACACGAAGAAAATTCTATTAGGAAAGTTTGATTTTACCTTCAAACCGATTTTAATTAAAAGTGATGAAAATTGTTTTCATGTTGGGTTTCAGAGTAAACATATATATTACAACCATAGATTATTCAATCAGTTAAAATTAATTCATTTTTACAAAAAAATTATTCAAAATAATGTTTACCAAATACTGGTCCAAATGTACACGCACCGAGCAATTGGTCCATTACGTGTAAAAGTGAACACAGTTGAAATAGAAAGTGGAAAGTGAACAACCAACAAAACAGAGTGTAAGAGCAGCGGTAAGTAGTTACCCGCGGAGCAATTTTTTTGGGTATTATTGTAATTACCTTCTATTTATTTATTTTAGTCTCGTTTGATAAATTATATTAAAATAAATGAATTAAATTATATTAAAATAATTGAATTTTGTCGAATTGTATTGATTTATAAAATAGATGTTGATATCAATTTAGTATTTTTTTAAGTGCTAAATTAGATGAATGGATTATTATTGATTAAAATAAAAGATGAATTGATTATTTATCAAGTACTAATATTTTAATAAATGAGTAACGTTCTTCGCAGGACTTAACCCAAAAACGAAGTGAGCTTTAACATTTACCAGTCTTTTCAAACATTCTAACGGTATACTTTTAAAAATCGAATCATGCATTCATTATTTATTTTAGGATTTAATTTAATATGTATCGTTAGTGCAAATTTTTTAATACAATTAGATTATTAGAGAGATTTAATTTTTATCAAAATTATTATTAAAATCATTTTTATGAACTATTGTAATACGTAGATATTATAAAATTTTTATACTAACCATGCATAACAACCAAACTCTTTATTTTATAAAAAATATTTCACAAAAAATCACATTTCTCTTGTTTTTCTTCATAAAAAAAAAAGCACGACTTTTATTTTATTTAGGGTTAAACATTAGTTAGATAGATGAGTTTTTGCGTAATTTTATCAAACGGTTCAGTTCAAATATGAGATTACAATTTACAAATTCAATTTTGAATTTTGAATTGGATTAGACGGATTTCAATTACTGTACATGTGAATTGACTCAAATGATAAATTTTTTTATTTTTTCATTGGATTGTTTATTTTTTTTTATTTTTTGTTTATTTTATTTTTAAATTCAGTTTTTTCTAAAAAACTATTAGCTTTCAATATTTTTGTCAAATATTAAAATAATTTTTTATTAAACAATCTATAATAATGTTCCGACTAAGTAAGACTAAAAGAAAAAATATAATTTTTTATAAGTAGAATTTTAAGTAAAGCTAAGAAAAATGCTAAAACCACTCTTTTTTAAATACTCTCTTTTAAAACTTACTATTTCACTAAGTGAAATTTATATAGGTTCTTTTTTATTTATCGCAAGATTCATTTACAAAGAACTCAAATCAATCAAATCTGTATATACATTTACCAATTTGTGTGACCCACCCACTGCAACCGTTCTGCATATCAATTATCAAATTGGTTCACTCAGATCGCTCGGTTTTGCTAATCTGTAATTTTAATTTGAAAAAACTCAAAGAGAAAAGAGGGAAAGCTAGCATGGCCTAAACAGTGTAAGTGTTACCGTGTGAATTCCAATGAGACCCCCTTCAATCTTCGGATTGGCACTACTCTTCTCATTTTCCGTTACGTCGTCTTCATCTTTTCCACAAACACCATTCTCTTCGAAGCGCGATTCTATTATTCTCCTTCAATCTTCCTCCATCTCAGCTCCAAAAGCCACTCCCTCTGACTTATTATCTCTACTGGGTCCCACACCTCACTCAAAAACCGTCAATCCCGCTGTAGCACGCCAGCTCAAGTCATGCCTCAGATTCATAGTCCCCTTTTCTCCAACAGTCAATGCCGAACCTCCACGTCATAGGAAATTGGGCCGGGCCGAACTAACCGGCCCAAATCGGAGATACGATAACGATATGATTTGGTGGCCGCCAGAGCCCGTTTTGGAACTGGCCCGCCTCGCCGTCGATTCCGGTGGTGACCCTGCCGCCATTCATCGCCTTCTTGATCCGATCATCATTCCAGTAAGTTATAAACCTAATACGTAACCGTTACAATTGTGTGCAATATTTGTTATCTATCTCATTATTATAGTCTATATTTGGATAAACAGCTTAATAATTGCTTATAACATAATAATTGTTTATGTATAAATTACTTATTTCTAGATACGATAAAATCAATTCATACAGTTAAAATATTAAGAGAAGGTTAGAACCAGCTAAAAAGTTAAGGTAGTGTTCAGATTTCTTCTGAAAAATGCTTTTAAACCTTTTGGACTGGATTAAAAAAAAAGGGGATTCACAGATATATTTTATATGAACAAGATTTTGTCATGTCCGTTGCGCTTGAAACAATGTTTTGTTGCGGCCGTTTTCCGTGTCTTTTCTTCATCGCCTTTAAACGGAAAATAACGGTAACAGATGCTACCGATACTGTTTTGTCGTGGTCGTTTTTTCGGTTGTGTTCCTTTATTTAAAACCTTGGTCATAACATCTCAAAAACAGTTTCAGATTCTCAGAAGTGCTTATGTTTGTAAATAATTTCAAATAAGTCAGTACAAGTTACGATGTGGTTTTGACTTTTGGAGGTTCCTGATGTGGAAGGATCAAATGAAGAGAAATGCCAACTAACCAGAACTCCCTATGGTAGACGCTTCATTTCTGAGGTTTGTTCTAATTCTCAACATTCAATAGATCAGAAGGGAGAAAGAGTGAGTATTGATAGTAGTGATGCTGCATCTCTGTTTCTCTTATTGCAGGAACTGAACATATATATGCAATTTTTGTTTGAACTCATTGTTGATCGGGGTCCTTCTGTTGGGTTTGATGTTGCCTTGAACCGCTTTGATTTATTCCATGGTCATCTCTTTCTATCCTTAGACACTGGAAGACTTGGTATCTTGTATGCTGATAGTTAATGATGCTGATTCATTTTTCTGTTATTTGTTCCAAAGGCACCATATTATCAATTAACTAGATATAACTCAATTTTTTGAAATGTTTATCTTTGTTGAGTTAAGAATACAATTTATACAACCATTTTACATTTGACAGATTCCATGCAAGGGAATACCCGGCATATGATAAACGAGTGTTCCCATACAATATGGGTTTTTGTCAGAGAGGTAGATTGCTATATATCATTACATCTTCAGATGTTATGCGTAGTTCAATTTTCTTTCATATCTGTTAAGCTTCCAAGTTGTAGGTCCTGTTTTGGAAATTTTGTTTTGTTTTATTATCTGGATCTTGTGTAATTGCTTAATAGTTTTTGTAGGCAGTTGGTGTGGGAAATGGATCCTCTACCTTAGGCAGGAAAGTCATAGCAACTTTAGTAAATATTACGAGATAGAAGGGTGAGATTTGACGAGAGAGTGATAGCGTCTTTCCCATTAGAGGATCTGTGTCCCATTTGTGTGTGAGTGACTGGACATGAGATGAGTTGTGATTGATGTCTGGTACTTTATAACGAGAAAGAGGAGGAGCAGTGTTGTTAAATGGCGGCCTTGGCGGAATGGCGTGGCGGATTTTTTGACTACTGCCATAACCAATTTGGGAAGGGATGCCCGCCATGGCTGCGCCATGCTGCAATTGTGTGTTTAAATGGAGGACTTTTGGCCTTTGAGGGTCGGCCATCGATCTCCCTGCTATAAGGTTCCAATTTTCTTACAAAATAACTGGCATCACACCCTATCATCCCTTCCTATTGTTTTTCTACAACATAGTCTACCTCTAACTAGTCAGCCATAACTAATCCTACCCAATATCACATTCATAAGCATGCAAGAACCGGGGAAACCTTCCCTATAAAGCTAGCTGTCAAGGGAGAGGAATCAAGCCACTTAAGTACTCTACCGAGCATCCCATACTGCTCTATGTGGGACCTCAACACCCCATAATATCCAAAACCCACAAATTCTGTACTCTAAGGCCCAGATTCTCTTAAAAAAAGACTACCTCTGTTACCGCTAACTATCTCAGTCACAACTACTCACTAACCAATTGACGAACAAACATTAATCTCTCAGCTAACATACTTCCTTTGGGCACAAATAGAAGCAAAAGTCAAAATGTATTTGGCCTAAATTTTGTGTCAAATACATCTTGACTTTCACTTATATTTGTGACCGGAGGGAGTATCTATCAAGGAGAGAGAGGACAGAACTTTTTGTTGCCAATGTTAAGAGGTTATTGTAAATGTCAAAAACATAAATGTTTGATTGCCTTTTCTTTTGATTCTCAGCTTTTTAAAGTGGTGTTTGGTTTTTTGAATTCTTTCAGGGTCCAATGTGACATATGATGATTCAATGAACTTGCGAAATATTCTGTGGCTGGCTCCTTTGCCTGACAAGTCCACTAAATCTTGGGTGGCACCAGGTACCCTCAATAAAGTTAACATACTCTTAAGCTTCATGCTAAATTTTATGATCAATAATTGGATCAACCTATCCGTCATGCAAAGAGTCACCAACCTATGCTAGATTTTATTATTATTATTATTATTATTATTATTATTATTATTATTTGTGCCCTTTTGAAATTTTAAAGTGATACCTTAGATATATGAGCCTAAATAAAGTACTATGGTGGCAAGCAATATTTTCTGATACCGATTTTTCCTTTTTCAGTTTTGCTATTGCCATTGGACAGAAAAGTCTCTTGATCTCTTCTCTGACTCATTTTTCTTTTCTGCAAATTCAGCTTGTAATCAAACTCTCTTTTCTGGTTTCTTAATCCTTTCTACATTATAGCTTCAATTCCTATCAGTATGCTTCCTCTAAGATAGGATAGCAATACCAGATTTTAATTGTGCCAATCTTATTACCAAGAGAGTAAAGCAGAGGACTCAAGTACTTGGCCTACAGGAGTTAGATAATGTGCTGTTTTAGAGCCTCAGTGCCCTCTTGATAGAAGTCTTTATTTGATGTATAATTTTGTTAGTTAGCCGATGGTAATCTTTGAACTTCAAAGGTGGATTTTCTTAACCTTGTTTATTTTATACAATTGTACAAGTCTGAACGGTATCTTAACACAAACAACAGTCACTTTTATCCTTTTTCCTTCTTGTTTGCATTCTTCACACACTGCGTGAAGGTGTAGATCATAGATGTGTATATTTCTGTGTAACTTTGAAGATTGATATGTCTCTAGTATTGTATCCTTCATACTCTACATTGACATGACTATTGGGTTCTTTATGTCATGTTATTTGTCGTGCTAGATGGTTGAATAGCTTAAAAATATCAATTGCGCACAGGGGTTCTGGTAGTGCTGGATGCTAGGCCTGATGGAATCATATACAGAGATCTAATACCAAATTATGTACAAATTGCAAGGACTATATATGAAGGTTTGGTTTCATTTTCAAATGACTGAAACTTGTCTTTTTTTTTAGTTTCAAATTATGTTTCAGAAAGGATGACTTCATTGTGCGTCATCATATTTTCTTTCTTGTAGATGATCTCGGGGAGGTTGCTGTTGATGTGAACATCTTGAATGTGGGTTCTCAAAGTCAAAATTATCAACTATTCATTTGTTGATGCTCGATTGCAAAGAAGATTGCTTAGTAGATTTCCTCCAATTTGTGAGGTCAATTGATGATTGTGTGCTATTACTGTGTATGTTCGTGCAATTTATTTAATTAAATTAGCTCTCCAACTTTATTATTTATAAATAAATCTTCTGATATAGAACACCCTTTACTTTATAACGTGCACTCCATAAGTTGATTTTCGCAGCGCTTATTATGTGCTTCTCCCGGTCTTAAAATAAAGCAAAAAGTGATTAGCCAGAGTACATATGATATACAACAAAATTGGATCAAATAATTCGTTGGTTTTATTTTTTCCCTTTCTTTCCCTCTGAAACGTGTTTATTTAAGAATGAAATATAAATAAAAATATATATATTCGAAAATTTGATGGATGTGGTTTAAAATTTAGATTATACACAAATATGTAAGTTGGAGTGTTGTCTATATCCATTATGCAACTACTTACAACATAAATAAATAAACAAGTTGGTTTAATAAATAAATTAGAAGGGTTTGCTTATTTTTTTTTAAAGGAAATTAGAAGGGTTGCCTTTGTCTTGCATAATAATAATATAATACAAAATCGTTATTATGTTCTTGACAAAATTACTTCCAAGCTTTAATTAAAAAAAACAATTTACTTTCAAGCTCCTTATCATAATGTGTATGTCGATGACATATTTTACAACTCTCTTACGAATATGTGTGTACAATGTGACTTAAGTGGGGTTAGATATAAAATACTAATCTTCCTTCTTCATCATTTCACCACTTCTTAACAAATTAAAACCTAAACCTAGAGTTTTAGAAGCATAAATTTGCTGCCATGAGTTCCTTTCTATCTAAATATAAGTTTTTTTTTTCGGATATTTGACGTGAATTTTTATGTTTTTCTAAAAAGTTTAAACACTCAAATCTAATAATGTTTTTTTGAAAGAAAAAGGCAAAAAGCATACATCAACAGTGAGAATGAAAATGAAGTTGCACTTTTTCACTTCTCAAAAAACAATCTTTGTGTTATGAATTGTTAAAAGAGACATGAATGGAGGAGAAAAGTTAGATAAGTTATGGATATGACATATGTTATTCAAGAGGTCTTAGACACTAAAGAAAAGAAGAAAAATAATGTAAAACATTCTCAGTTAATATGAATTTATTGTGATTTCTAAGATCTTGTGGAATCAAATCTCATAAGTTTACATATCACCTCTATCTCATATTAATAACATTGAAAATTGAATGTTAATTCTTACTTGATTATCTCAATTTCATTCCATTTTGATTGATTCTCATTCTTAAATTAATTTCGTAATATGAATTGGAAAAAAGATTGCAAATTAGCCATGTAATCACCTTACTTAAGTAAAGTCAGATTAGATTCATATCGGTCATCTACATTTTTATAATGAGAGTAATAAATAGTCAACAATAGAGATTGTAGGAGAGTAAAAAATCTGATTAAATTTAAATAACTAAATCTAATAACTTAAATTAAATAACTTCAATAATAATAAAAAAAAACGTGGCAATGACCTAAACTAGAGCATACACCCTTCAGAAAAACAAGTCAAGAAACGTGGTAGAATTTGCTGCGTACCCTACACTCGCGCTTTGCTCCTCGTTGAACTTTGCAACTAACAGCACCGCCAATTCTCTGAGATTGAAATTTCTCTCTCTCCGCCGATGCACCGTCTTGATCGCGGTGATGTTTGGAAGAACAAGGCTCGATCCCTGCAGCTGCAACTCAGGGACCGATTCAGAGTCGCCGTCGATCGACATTGGCGCCGCCGCCATTACCATACGTTCATCCCCGATGCCGACGGTTACTTCTCCTCCACTCTTCAGCGCTGGCTTAACCGATTTCGTGATTTTCGGAGGGACTCGTTGCCTTCTTCCACCTCTTTCTATCGCAAACGAGGTACTCAATTTAAGTATAATTCTGTTTTCCCACTTCTGTTTACGATGTATTTTCGTGAAATTCAAATATCGTGGATGTTAGGCATTTCTATCGTTTAATTTTTTTCCATGCATATGTATGTATGTACAGTGTCTAGGGATTTCAGTTCCGAAGAAGAATCAACTATTCTTCGTATGATGCAAGCTGTTGCTGTTCCTATTCTTGGAAATGTCTGTCACGTGTTTATGAACGGATTTAATCGTGTTCAGGTATATGATAATCGAATTATCTGCTTCTCTCATATTTGGCTGAAAGATTGTTGATAGGAGAATATACATGACACCAGCTTACGGAAAATTCTTTAAATTATTGTCCTGATATAACACTTAAAATAAGAATATTAAAACATGAATTATTAATTAAAAAGAAACCAATGCTTTCAATGTTAGCACGAGTCTTTGTAGAGACAGTACAATAAAATGCAGTTCTTTTATCTTATTTTTGTGATTTTCTCATAAACATTGGTATGGAAGTTTAAGATTTTTTGTTTTAAAAGAATGAAATGTAAAATACAACTTGAAGTATCAAATAATTGTCTCATGGGTATGCCATTGTACAAATTACTCTTTTGAAGTGTATATGTGCTTCCTTGGATATTTGATCTGAATGCTATATGTATGGGAAACACAGGTGTATGGATTGGAAAAACTACACTCTGCATTGCTGCAAAGACCTAAAGGCAAGCCTCTTCTTACGGTATGTGCTCTTCCAAGCCCTGCACTGTACAAAAGAAATCTCTATGAGTTACATTTTTTTAATGGGGCTTGCTGTTAATTTTAAATTTTCAGGTTAGCAACCATGTTGCTTCCATGGATGATCCACTTGTTATTGCTTCGCTGCTTCCTCCACAAGTTCTTTTGGATGCTAGAAACCTCAGATGGACACTATGTGCAACTGATAGATGTTTTAAAAACCCTGTAACTTCTGCATTCTTTCAATCAGTCAAAGTCTTGCCGGTTTCGCGGGGTGATGGAATTTATCAGGAGGTATGGATCCAATGCACAGTTGCTGATAACCTTGGGCAATTTTTGTTAATATTTGGTGTATGGTTCTAAAACAATTTTGTTTTCCAATGAGGCTTTTGAATCTATTATAATGGTTAACTTCCGGTAAACAATGTGGCTTTTGGTGAACATCTCAGTTCTTTGTTTTTATTGACTTGAATTATTCAATACAATTTATCTTCATGTTCTGTCATGGAAATGATTTTTTCAAGTCCTTTATGCTCCCTGGGATCGGGTCTTATATTAGGAAGTCTAGCGGTAGTATTACTTACCAATCCAATTTTTTCTGCTTTTGTTGGGATTGGTTCTTGTTTGACCATCCTTCGGGTGCATCTTTTTGTAGTGGTATCAAACGAGTAGTGGTATCAAATGAAAGCCTCTGTCTCATTTTGTATCAGTTGGATTAGTCCATTAGTCTCTTGCTTTCCACTGACGTCTCCAAACTGAATGGAAATGACATGTTTCTTTTTGTATTCCATTTATTGACCCTCTAATGATTACAGCTCCTAAAAAAAGTTTGCAATCCTTCCAATGAAAATTTATCTTGGAAAAATAAAACATTAACCAATTAGGGAGAATGTAATTTTGAAGTGTGAGCAAGGGACACAACTTTTATTGGATGGATATGGAAAGGGACATATGGTTTCTCTCCCTCCAAAGTGGAACTTGTCTGCATATATATTACTTTGACTACATCTTCTTTATCTCTGCTGTAGGGAATGGATATGGCCCTTTCTAAATTGAACAATGGTGGTTGGGTCCATATATTCCCAGAAGGTAGTCGCTCCAGGGACGGTGGAAAAACCATGGGCTCTTGCAAGAGAGGCGTTGCCAGGTAATAAACTAACAATCTTCGACAGTATTTTGGAATATTTGCTTGCTCATTTCATGCCATGGTAGTTAGTTCTTACTTTGTGTGTTTCATAGCAAAATTCTTTCCTCATTCTTTGGAGTATTTTATTTAAAATTGTCCGTTAAAGAAATAGTTTGTTCTCTACACAGGATTCAAATTGTTCCTTTTGTAACTTCAGAATGGCAAAATTTACAACTTTTGGCCTAATTGTTTCTTCTGCTCCTTTTGTTTCTATTAGATTAAAATCTAAATTTAAATGATAGATTTATGAAACTATTCACTAATTTTTATTTATTTTTAATATATATGGTCTCTAAGTATTTTTACTATATATTCAAATGTGAACATATCTTCTGCAGTTACAGTGCTGATAAATTCTGAAAATTAAGTAGATTGTATTTGTATTATCAATACTTGCTGAAAGTTTTGTTACTGTCTTAAATAATGTTAGCTCAAGGGTTAAGTTGAATGGAACCAGTAACTCTATGACCATTTTCTAAATTTAGATCTATAATTTACATGCACAGTATGTTAGTTTTCTTGTTTAAGATTTTAATGTTGGTTTTCGGACTTCATTTTACTACCAATGTATGATGTTTTAAATTTGGATTCAGTATTATAAAAATTATGGGACCTATTGTTGATTTCTTGTGAGATGAAAATATTAAGGATATGTTTGTATTATTTTATATGGTGGCTTCTAGGGTGAAGGCTCTAACAAGTCCCTCACCAGTGGACCACCATTAAAAGCCACAAGATTAATCAGACTCACACATCTTAGTATGCACTTTATATACTAGATTACATCTTTTTTTTCTTTCTCCTTCGCTGCTTCACAATCAACACAGGAAGGTAACCATTCACATCAATTCCTTATATGAGTAAATTCATCCTTAAAAACACCAATCATGTCAAATTTATGAGATTATTAAATTAAATTGAAGAAATTTATCCCCATCTCGTCTCTGTTCAATTTATAATCCATAACATTGTTAGAAACCAAATCAGTTGCTCTTGCACCACCACTACATTCTCCCTCTCTAAAAAATTCATTAAAATACAACACCACCCTCTTGATTTCGTCCAACCCAAAATGATTTGTTAATTAAAAAAAAAAGAACTTTCCATCTTCATAATTTCAATGGAGGTGAATGGAAAAGGAATGATTTTTCAGATCTAAAAAGAAATGTTTTCAATCTCTCTCTGCAACAATTTCAGACATGCCCTCTCTATCTTGCTCGAACTTGGGGGAGTGTTGGATCTTAAGATTTATTGTACTGAGGTTGTTTGCTGGAACTTGGGATCTTAAGACGTAACCTCTCTCGGTGTGGTGTGACGGTTGTTTGTTGGAAATGGGATGAGGGAGATGGGAGGGTGTGTGTGATATGAGCAGAATTATTAAGCCAATAGAAGATTGTGTTTCTCTCACTATGTTCATGGTTGCAGATCCAGTAGTGTAACTGTGTAAGGGAGAGGAGGAAGAAAAAGAAAAAAAAAATGTAGTGTGAATAACACATTGTAAGATCTAATATAATTTATTAATCAAACGACACAGAATAACGCTTCACGGTGAACCATTTAAATGGTGGTCCACTGCAGACACCACCATTTTATATATCATATATTTTTTTTTCTTTTCTTTAATATTACTTTTCTGTCAACATATTGGATTGGATAAGACGTTATTATGTATATGTGCTGCATGATAATGTGATGGTAATTTTTGACAATATATACACAATAACTTAAGATTATTAATTTCTAAAATATCTTGTTTTTCACTTGTTCCTTCTCTACGTTTCTACTATTTGGTATTTCAATAGAACAATGCGTATTTCCTGATGTAAATTCCCCTATCAGGTTTGTCCTGGATGGAGATAGCATGCCCATTGTTATCCCATTTGTACATACAGGGATGCAGGAGATTATGCCAATAGGTGCCAGCTTTCCCAGAATTGGAAAGATGGTAAGTACTTTTGACCCATTTCCGAAATTATTTCATCAACAAATAGGGAATCAATAAAATAAAATAAACCAGCCTAGCCAATGTACGAACCTCCCATGGTTCAAACTACTTGATGGCCCTAGATTGCTCGCTTTTAGTGGAGTGCTGCACTATTTGTTCCTTTGGTTTGGGTCTGTTTTTTACACTTCCTCAAAGAACAAAATGTTCACCCGACAGAATTCAGATTCTGCATGGCGTGGCTTATATTTAATTAATTTGATAAGTTTTGATTGTATTTTTAGTTTAAATGCTTATTGGTTTGACATGCTTGGATTGTTTAGGTTACTGTAATTGTAGGCGATCCTATCAATTTTGACGATATATTCAACATGGAGAAAGGTCCGGATGTGCCAAGAAAAAAACTGTATGATGCAGTAGCGTCGAGAATTGGTGATCGGTTGCATGAACTGAAGGCCCAAGTCGACACTCTAGCAATGGAACAAGAAATGCGGTTACAAGATCAATCCCCACACAACATCGAGCGAGCATCTGGAATCTTGCAGCAGGTTGATTGGGAATTATTTGGAATGGATAACTCCATATATTCTGATGATGATGATCTCATGCAGACACCAGAAACAGCTGTCCTCCCAGATACAAGTGTTTCTGAACAGCATCAGCAATCTCATAGTATGAGAGTGGGTTTCTCATACAGGATGCGTGGTTATATGGATCAGATGGAATTAATGTCTTTTGCTGCCAGAGGCTTATTTATGAAAAATAATGAAACTAAGAACTCTGCTGGCTTTAGTAGAGAGATACGCCCCTTGAAAGCATGGAAAGAGTTCTTGGAAGCTCATCAATTGCGGCAATGGAATTACAGCCTGTAGAGTGTGTAAATTAAAATATTTAGTTCTTAATTATAATAGTTATTAAGATTTGTTAGATAAACAGTTGAACGTAGTGTAATTGATGAGTGTTTGTAACTAATAGTTAATTTAGTAGTTTAGTTGTTTGGTAATGATTACTGCGAATCATGATGGAATTATATGGTGGCACTTCGGTCCTAATGAGATGTGGAAACCATGAAAAAGATACCTTGGTTCTAGGCTGAGGAAATGAGTAATATTCTATTTTTAGGCATATTATTTTTGGTCTTTCTAATAAATATAGTTTCTCATTTTCATCTCTGTTTTTAATAAATGTGGAAAGATATATAAAGTTCAATTGCTAAATTTTTTAGTATATAATAAATGCACGTATTTTTCTGTCTAAAACCGAAGGCACCACCCATGATGATCCCTCCAACAGATGTATGATATTGTGCCTAATTTTCTCAATCTTCCCATGTTGACAGATATGACTTGTACTTGACTACTTGCTGTCTGTATGCTGTTGAGGGCTTAACCCCCTCTTTTTCACCAAAGAAAGTGCCCCGCAAGACTTTTTCTGCTTTCGACAAAGTATCTGTTGGTGGTCTCTGTATTGTTTTTTCTTGACAACGAAATAACGAGTGGTTGATTTGAATCATATATGATTCAATCACTTAAGGAAGTGATTATTGTTCGAGCACCTACCCTTATACATGAAAAATATTTGGTTGAGAATGAAAGAATCAACATTGATTCTTTGACAGATTAATCAATGTGAAATAGGTTGATAGTATGTATCCATGAATAACTATTTTTTTTCTTTAATTTACCATTTTCTGACCAATTTTATAGCTCTCACTCTTCTGTCTCGTCCAATAATCAATGAATAACCTTGTAAGCCAATCCATTAGAATGTTGAACGTGATTGTCGACCGAAATCATTTGAGGCGCCACGACAGACATAAACTTTACAGATCACACACCAAACACTCACTACACAACAAAGTAGTAAGTAAGTATGCTTAATTATCACTAAACCAAATTGAGCCCATTGAGTGGACCCCACTTTATCAACGGTCCTGATTTACAACGAAATCAAAACCTTCTCTAATCTACCATTCACAATATTCAAGAATTGCGAGGCCAGATCTTCATTCTTCCACTCAAATTTCATAGTTAATTTGCATCTTACATAAAATTAAAATTAAAAATTAAAATTAAAAAAAAAATCCCGTGTTGTTCTGTGGAGTGAGTGAGATAATGGCAGAAGAAGAAGAAGAATCAGAGCTGAGCGAGAAGCAAAAAGTTGAAATCGCGAAATGGTTTCTCCTCAATTCTCCTCCTGGAGAAATCCAATACGTTGCCAAAGGTTCTTCTTCTTCGTCGCATTTCTTTTTCATTCAATTCTATTTTGCAATTCAATTTGCTCAATCGTTTCTTCTTCAGATGTGAAATCCATTCTCAACGACGATGATTTGTTCAACGAAGCTGCTTCCGAAGCATTTCCCCTTTACAACAAATCTCACTTGATCGTTCTTTCAATGCCCGATCGAAGCGGAGACGTAACTAACTATCTTGATTCCTAGGGCTTCCTTTTTTTAATTCTATTTGATGATTTTCAATTGATTGGATCAGTATCATGCTTATGTTATGTATGAAAGATTAATCAATGTGTATTTTCTTTCGATTTTCTTCGTAACAGAAATCCCTGACTTAGTACCTGCATGCAGGTATTGGTTACTTCTTTTGGGGAACTTGAGGACAATGCATTTCTTGATCCTAGGACTACTCAAGTAGCAATAGTTGACCATGTTAAACAAGTAAGTTAATTTTCTCTTTTTAACTAAGTGTCATGTTTGGATAAACAACTTAATTAAGCATTTATCATATAAGTGCTTGTGCATAAGATACTTTATTAAAGTAAATCCAACTGTTTTTGTATGAGCTATCCTGGAGAGAATATGGAAATAAGTTGAAAATAATTTATAGACATGTCTTACAAGTGTTTTTTGTCACTAAATAAGCTAAAATAAGTCAATCCAAATATACCCTCAGTGGATCAGCCAAGTGAAATACCAAGTCAATTTCTCAAAGATCTTGTAGGACACATAAGCATGGTTAAAATTATTAGTTAGTTTTGAATATACCAACCATTGTTACACTTAACTTTTCTTTCTCGAGGAATAGGTTAAATAAACACGAGAGCCTTATCATACTCACTGCTTTTTTATTTCTTCAATTCATTTTTAGTAAAATAAAGGTGGAGCAAATCAAAGGTTATGTATGATTGACTGTAATATGTATAATGTATACTTCATATGTGGATAATTTTCTGCTTATTGAAGTTGCTTGTTGGAACTTGGAACGTGCATTTTTATTGAAAAACATTGAAATTAAAAGAAAACTTAGTTGGGAGTTTTGGGGGTAAAGCAAAACATGAAAATTTGGTATTTCAGCCAAATATGACTTTTGTCATAAATAGGTTAAAGTGTATTTGTGGTAAGTTGTATTGTATGCATGGTGTCTTATGACAATGTGATAAATGTTACAGGTTTGTACAAAGGTGAGACCTGCACTGGATGAAGAACTTCCATCTGCATACATTGAAGAATTTCGGTAGTGCTCTGTAATTTCCATGAATGAAATGTTATGTTTTGTGTCTGATCATTTGATGTTCCTTTAGTCCTTTACTGAAGTGAATTGCTCAAAGTTTTTTTGTTTTGTTTTGTTTAGAACACACTGTTTCATGTTAGATTTCAATGAATATATTTTCTTTTCAAATAAACATTTCATTCTATGTGTCCGGTAATTTTTGAATCCTTAAATTTTAGCTGCTTGAACTCCAAGTTTTTAAATTATTTATGGTAGATTGACTATGGAAATTTCTTTTTCAATGCAACAACCACCATCAAAGCATTTTCAGTTTTCCCACTAGATGGTGTTAGTTAGATGAATCAAATATTGTTTTCATGTCATACTGATAGATTGCTGGTATATATGCAACTGTTCTATGGGTAATGTGTACCCTATTGTAGTCAGGAAGTGAGTCTTGTAAGTGATAAATATTACTCCATTTGTTCGTTTTTATGTGTCTTTTAAGGGTATGACATACAAATTAAGAAATACAATTAATGCTCTTATTTATATTAAAATTATTGTTTATTTTTTTTATATACCCTCTCTCTCATAAATATGTTATTTTTCCACAATTATGTCTTATTAATTCATTAGGTTAAAATAAGGATATAATTGACAAAAACAATAATTAATTTTGACTTTTAAAACAACAGATAAATTGGAACAAAAACTTTTCTTTAAACAATACTTTAAAGGAAATGGAGTGAGCACTTGGCTGGATGTTCTCTACTTTTTTTCAATAAAAAATCATATTGACTTCTTGAATAAAGTAGCTTGAGTATCACATTATATATTTCTCATACCTTATTGCTTGCATAACACAGGACTTGTTTATTACAGATGCAGTCTGGATGCTGAGATAATTAAATATGTTGAAGAAGCTTATCCAAAAGGTGTATGCTCTGTCTACTGTGTAAATGGGAAGGATGCAGAGGGCCCAGGATCTGATTTTGAGCTTGCCATAGTGATTTCTGCTGCTAGGCATAGTCCACAAAATTTCTGGTGTGTGAATTTAGTTGAATGAATTTCGAACCATTATTCTTGATGTCTACTCTCTATTTTACTTGTTATATAGTACAAAAATTGATGCACTAATGATGTTAGTATACTTTTTTTTTCTTTGACTTTTGTTTGTAGCAATGGGAGTTGGTGTTCAATTTGGAATATTGATTTCAAAGACGAACAACAAACAGTAGAAGTAAAAGGAAAATTGCAGGTGATATTATGTAGATATTTGATGCATTGATTTGAATGAAACTCTACAGACCTTCTTTAATGTTATCATTTTTATCCTATTTTTAGGTCGGTGCCCATTATTTTGAGGAAGGAAATGTGCAGTTAGATGCAAAACACGAATGCAAAGATGCAACTCTTTTTCAGGTTACCATAAATCAGCATTCTTTGACTTTTCTTTTTTATTATGTGTGACTGTATCACTGAACTATTTGTACGTGTCCATCCATATATTTTTTGCAATCTAATCTATATGCATCCTTGCTTGTTTTATCTGTCATATTGTAAGCTAGTACAAATTTTAGCAACATAATTATATGATATAAAAATGATAAGACATAGGTGAAGATAAAAATGGAACATTTATAGAAAGACAACAGTTATCTATTCATGTTTCATCTTTTGATTTTATTTTCAGGCCCCTGAGGATTGTGCGCTTGCCTTATCAAGCATTATTCGTCACCATGAAACAGAGTACCTTGCTTCTCTTGAGGTACAGAATTTGATTTCTTGTAGCTAAGATCTTTCTCTCTTTCTTTCTTATTAATGTCGCTAATGACCATAACTCGACAGGCTTCATATCTAAACCTTCCTGATTCTACTTTCAAGGTACCCTCTATTATATTATTATCATCCCATATTTATGTCTAGTAGTTGATAGTCGTTGATTTTTGAAGCCTTTTGATTACAATTATTTGCAGGATCTTCGGAGGAAGCTTCCAGTCACCCGCACCTTATTTCCATGGCATAACACTTTGCAATTTAGCTTGTCAAGAGATATCTCAAAAGAACTTGGCATTGGAAAGTAAATACACACACATACACAACAAATAAAAGTTGTGTTTAGTCGACCCGGTGGCGACAAGTTTCCTATATATAAAGTTATTCAACACATGTAATTGATCAAATCAATGATCAATCATTCTTAGGGTTGACTTTATTTTCACACATTTGCTTCCTGTAGTGCACTTCTTTGTCTGAGTCCCTTTCACCAGTGTACTGTACTTTATTTATTTATTTTTTTACATTATTTGTATAGCAGTAAAGAGTTACTTGTGTCTCAAGCCATTGTCCTAAAAAGTTTTATGTCAGTACAATTAAGAAAGCTTGTTTTTTCAGAAGAAAATCTTAAGGTGGTTTTGCTTTATAACATTTTGTTTTCATACCTTATTTTGCAAATTTTCGGAGTATATTTAGTGGATAGAATCGACAATCGCCATTTGCTTTGTTGGCGTCCTTGATGTTGGGGCTGGTTTAGGCCAGACACCCCAAGACCTTAAGGGAAGAGAAGAGGAGAATGGAGATGGTCTTGAATTAGCTCCTTTGGACTGTCAATTTTGTTGTTGCAGGAGGAATAGTTCTCCAAGTTATGCTGGCCTAAGGTTGAGAGGGAGTGTGGCCTATGTATGAACAACACCATGATCGTGGAGAGCAAATTTATATTTACCAAGCCATTTGAGGCTGTAATGTGAATGCTTGTCATGGAGGATGACAAAAATGAAGGCAACACCTTTACTGTCGTTTATTTGGGTGATGCAATGCTTATGGATCTTATGGTTACCCCACACCTTTATACTTTCATTTGCATTTAGTTTTATATCAACTTTGCATTTGTTTTATTAAAAAATTTAAGGTGAGGAGAAGATGTCTCAATCCAAGGTAAGAATTAGTGTTTATTTAGTATTTACAAAAGAATTTATATTTGCCTCCTCCTAATAATATTTATTTATATCAATTTTGCATTTAGTTTTATACATCAACTTCAAGTATATATTTATTTATTTTAATTAATACTCAAAATAAAATATAGTTAACAAAAATTGTACATTTAATTTACTTATTTCTCAATTAATTTTACAAAATAGTTTTTTTAATTAATAAAGGGTCAATTGATTCATTACACGTGACCACTTAATGTTAAAGATTTGGATACCAATAACAACTTTTTTTCTTTAAGATATATATTTTTCATTTTGGCCGTGAAAAAGCAAAAATAAAAGTTATACAACCAAAACTGAGAAGCAGAAAATGTTATCCACTTTCGACTATTTCTTTGATCGGTTAAGTCGGTTGACAGCTGAATTAGGCAGTGGGTAAATCGGGTGGATTTATACGGGTAAGAGACAAACTAGAAACTACTTTAATTGCTGTCTTTGCAAATTAGATATGTAGAAATATGTAGTATTAATATTTATTTATTATTATTAGATTAAATAGTATTCGTAGTCTCTTAATTTAATTTTAGTTAACGTTTAGTTTTTTATTTTTTTTTATTTTTTTTTTGATTTGGTCCTTTATTTTAAGTGACAATTTAATCTTTTATGTTTTAAAATGTTAACAATATTATTTTTTTTACAAAAATTCAAAAAATTCATCAAAATTTTCAACCAAAATCCATAAAATTAATTATATTATTTAATATAATACAAATTTCATCAAATTTATAATTCAAATATTCAAATAAATTCATATTTTTATTCTTTATTCATTCATTATTTTTTCTTTATTTGTTTAAAAAATAGTATCAAAGATGCTCAATTTTATTTTTAGTCGGTAAATACTCAAACGATTATATTGTAGATAGTTGATCATGTTGAATCATACAAAATGACAATATCTAATAAAATATAAGAATCTCAAAAATAAAATAAAAGAATAATTGTATATCTCATTGCAATGGACATAGATAAGTCAAAATAAACTAAAGAAATATATAATAATTTTATAAAATAAAATTCAATTATATAAATAATTTTTTAATTAACGTAAATCCTTGGTGTGAATATGGTGTACCCTACTTTTTCATATTCTCATTCCACATTCACTTTCTTATCATTTTCATTTCTTAATCTCACTTAAATAAATCTTTCCTCAATTTTTGTAACGCATCGAAACTGAATTTTGACACTGTGGTTTGTACTCTACTGAGTGATTCTCTTCTTCGAAATTGAAATCCATAAATAAATTGTGAAATTGGTTACGCGGCAACCACAAATTCCATCTGAAATGTTGTCACTCTCACAGTGCCATCTTCACTATCACTCTCAAATTCCTAGTAACAAACTCAGACTCAGAGCCATGGCCTCCTCCTCCTCCTCCTCCTCTCCTCATCAACTCAATCACTTTGCCGATGTCGCTAATAAGGCCGCCGACGCCGCCGGAGATGTTATCCGCAAATATTTCAGGAAAAATTTCGACATTATTCACAAACACGATCTCAGTAAGTAAAATCACTTACTCACTTCAATATTTATTGTGAATAAAAAATCATATTATATTGTGAATCATTCAGGTCCAGTCACCATTGCCGATCAAACCGCTGAAGAGGCTATGGTTTCCATCATACTAGACAATTTCCCTTCTCATGCTGTGTAAGTGTAACCATAAATCTTTTTATTTATTGCATATTAAATTAGCAATCGTTTGATTTTCCACTAAATGAATTGCAGTTACGGAGAGGAAAAAGGGTGGAGATGCAGACAAAACAGTGCCGATTTTGTTTGGGTATTGGATCCCATTGATGGAACTAAGAGCTTTATCACTGGTATGTTTCTTAGCTTCATTAATATTGGGTCACTTTAGAGTACTCATATTTACATTTTGTATCCATTTCAGGGAAACCCTTATTTGGTACTCTCATTTCTCTTTTGCAAAATGGCACACCAGTAACTATCTCATCTCTTCCCACTTGAATGCTTATGTAGAATTACAAATCCTAGTCTTTTCTCTTTATGCATCACAAAGTGAAATTGAATAAAAAGATAATGAAGGAAAATGTCAAGATTTGTGTTATTTTGCCACAAAATTTGACAACAATTTAGATTAATGATTATGACAAGGTGTCACAATTTATTAATCATTCACTGAACACAACTAACCATGACATTTATTCAAATATACATATATATTCATTAACCATCCAAATTGTGTTTAAATATATATGATTTTCAGGTGTTCAAATACAAACTTCAAAATCATATTCGTGGTTAATTGTGTTATAAGTCGATGGTTAATGAGTTGCGGCACCTTGTTATTTTTATTAACCACTTGCTGAATATAATTAACCATATATTTAAACTGCATTAGCAACCATGTAAGTTGTCGAATTTTGATAAATTTTGTGTCAAAATATCATTTCTCAAATGTCAATATCAGTTGATTGCAATCTTTTTAGCAACTGATACACATATGCAAGTGATACCTACATATTTAATTTAAATTGTAGCAAGCTGAGGATGTTATTTAGATGAATTGCAAATTGTAATCAATCTTGTCACCATTTTCAGTTAAATGAGTAGTAAACTTTATGTTTTTAAGTTTGCTTTCCTTGTCATCAGATCCTTGGCATAATTGATCAACCTGTGTTAAGAGAAAGATGGATTGGGATGACTGGAAAGAGGACTACACTCAATGGACAAGAAGTGTCCACACGCTCTTGTGCGGACCTTTCTCAGGCATACTTGTATGCTTTTCTTCTTTTTCCTTTGCAAACTTTATCATGAAAAGTTATTAAGAAGGTTAATAAGGATGTTCTAGAAACTACAGTTGATATTTTTTTTCCTCTACTGCTTTTGACATGGTTGCAATGGATTTTACAATTCTTACTGGTAGCAAATTTAATTTCATATTTTTCCTACCCAGGTACACCACAAGTCCACATCTTTTTAGTGGAGATGCAGAAGAGGCATTCATACGTGTTAGAGACAAGGTCTGTTGCATTTTTACCGCATAGTTAACATAAAGATAGTGCGCATATAATGTCATAAAAGGATAAAATATGCCTATCAAGTTTTTGGTTTGAGGAAGTATGTCTTTTTATAAATAGAATACTCTGTTAATTTGTACTAAGTGATTACACAAACAGGGTTGACACATGAATTCACTTATGTTACCATACAATATATCAATTTTATTGTATTACCGACTCCACCTTTCCTGGTCATGTGATTTCTAAAACCTACGCACGATGTAAATTTCGAGTTCTATCGGTTTACAGTATTGCACTTTTGATCCTTTTGTTCTTATTTATTTCAACATTTTGAACTATTCTTTGTACGATGACTGCTTATGACAGTAATGATAAAATGCATTTTTCTTTCCCAAAAGATATATCTAGATTTATTATCGTCATTCAGTTATTCTATATTTTGCACTCTTCAGGTTAAAATTCCATTATATGGCTGTGACTGCTATGCATATGCTCTTTTGTCTTCCGGCTTTGTGGATCTTGTTGTTGAGTCTGGTCTGAAGGTATTACGTGCTCTCTATTGTCAAATCTTTGGTTGCTTGTTTTCATTTAAGAAACTTGTGTCCCATTCAGAGAAAAAACTCAGATGATTAGAACAATATTTGGGTTGTTATTTACTCACTATTTGAATATCTTCTTTGGGTGAACTTTCTATTTCAGCCATATGATTTTCTTGCACTGGTACCTGTTATTGAAGGATCTGGAGGTGTCATAACTGATTGGAAAGGGCATCAACTCCGTTGGGAAGCTTCTCCACTATCAATCGCAACAAGTATTTTCTTATTCTTATTCAACATCTATCCTTTGAAGTCGTGCCTAATTTCTAATTCATTCTTTGGTAGCATTTGATAGACATATTAAAACATGATAGAACAGAACATATGGATTTTGCTGTGCTCGGTTCATATTAAAAATATAACAAAATAGGACAAAAAGTAAGATAAGTAGCAAATTTTTATTCATCTAAAAGGGAAATAACCAAAGAGGACAAAACAAAACAAGTTGTCCTGTTTTGTTCCATCCAACTGCCTAATGCTAACTTAATTAAAAGTCAACAAGGTTTTTGGCACTTACTTTTACTTCTTTTGGGTTCATTGTTGTCTTAATGAATTGCGTGTGACAGGTTTTAATGTTGTGGCGGCTGGTGACAAACAAATTCATCAACAAGCTCTAGATTCATTACAATGATAATATGGATGATAACTCAAGAGTACAGTTCAAGTTTGTAATCTTCTCTGGAAGCCGTAGTTCAGAATTCAGATGTTCCTAAGGATGTGTATTATTATTTAATTGTTCTGAATTTATTTATCAAAGTTCAAATAGTGTCCGCCAACCCTTGTGAACCTTATGCGGAATAGTGAGTAGTCAGTGAAGGATAATTGTTGATCACAAATGACAGAGATGCTAATTGTGTTTGAAACCTTGAATTTATAGAAAATATCCACATATACTATAACTCTTATGAATTGTAGTTTTAGTATAAATATAAATAAGGTGGTCATGGTCAGTTATAGTAAAGGAAATTGAACTGAACTGAAAATTGGTTTTGTTGAATCAAACCAAAATAGTTGAAATTTGCTCTCAACATGAACCGGACTGGATTAATTTCAAGAACTAAACTCAGTTTTAACTTCAAGATTCTGCTTTGTTTTGTATTTTGAACTTAAATTTTATGGAGACGCTGGCAAAGTATTTCCATGGAGTTGCCAACAGAAGGTTCAAAACAGAATGAAATTCTTTGCGTGACAGTAAATGGAGAGGGAATATCGGAGGTAGATAAATTAAAGAATGAAGTTCTTGAACACTTTAGGGAACAATTTCACTCGGGGGAAATACCAAAAGTGGAAAATTGTGATTTTCATCAAATTGCAAGTCGATAGAACGCCTTAATTGAAGGTAGCTTATTTTCCTATAATTTAATATTTTTTGCATTGATCAATCTGGAGGTATACTTTGACAAAAAAATATCTCTGAATTGGCTATTATAAAAATGTATTTTGGAGACTTTTAAGAATGTAGGAGTGGTGAGAAAAGAAGTTTCCTATCTAATTGAAGGGTTCTCAGAAGAAGAGGTAAGGAAGGCAATTTGAAAATGTGATAGCTCAAAAACTCCATAACCGAATAGTTTAAATCTTGGATTTGTGAGATAATTTTGGGAGGAGTTAAAATCCGACGTAATGAAGTTGATGTTGGAATTTCATGCTTAATAGTAAGCTCACCATAGGAATTAAACAACTCCTTCATTATCTTAGTTTCAAAAAAGGGGTGCCTTTAGTGATTGTCAAATTTTCGTCCAATCTCATTAATAAGTTGTATCTATAAAGTTTTAGCAAAAATGGTAGCGAACATGTTGTAACAGATGATTAGATTAGAGGTGTGATTTTAGAACATCAAACTTGTTTCTTCTTTGGTCATCATATTTTAGATGAAATTATATTTGCAAACGATGTAGTTGAAGAAAGAAAAAAAAGTTGTTGCTTTTTAAAGTAGATTTTTAAAAAGCTAATGATTCTGTAGCTTAGGAGCAATGGAATTTTGAAATGGAAAAAATGAGTTCGATGAAAAATGGAGTAGATGGATAAATGTATGCCTCAATTCAGCACACGTCTCAAAGAATTTAACATGGAGAGTTCTTCGACTAGAGAATCATTTGTCAATCATTGTTGTTATAATAGGGATTCAATATTGTGATGGGTAAAAAGGTGGAAATTAGAAGATTTTAAATTTGTTAAATTATAAATTATTACCGAGAGTTTACGAAAGTTAACTGAAAATAATTTATAAATATATTATAAACTATTTCCGAAAGTTTTTCCAAACTACATCAAAAGTTTGTATTGATAGACAAACTAAAATAAGCAAAATTCAAACAAACCTGAATTCACTATTGACAAAATATGTATGTATTTTAAATCTACTTGTTCAAAATTTTCTTAAATGATTTTTACATTATTTTTTCTTTTTATTATAGCATTTTTAAAAAAAGTTTAAAAACATAATTTTCAATAAAAAATTAGTTTAAATAATTTATCTTAAAATATTATTTTTAAATATTTTATCTAATCATTACAATTTTTTTGAATAATAAAATTTCAAATAATAATTAAAAATAAAAACTATTTTAAAAAATTCTTCATAAAAATTATTTTAAAAAAATATCATTTACAAAGAAACATAATTATCTAAATTATTTTTAAAAAGTACAAAAACATTTTAAGTAAAAATAAAAACCATTTCAATAGAAAAAGAAGTAAAAACTCTACAACTTGTACACAAAAAATCCATGAAACAACCAAAATCAGCAGTTACAGCAAATAAATAAAAAAAAATAAAAAATGCATTCGCTGCTGCTTTGCCATTGCATCAGAAACAACGAACTCAACTGCCCGAAAAACGCTGCCGACTTGGTCTTAGGTCGCCGGAAAACTCTACATTGAGATATTCCGTTCAGGTTTTTCATTTATTATTATTATTTTCGGAATTTCCTTTCCTCTTCTGTGGTGCTGTGCGGCTCTGCGTCGCTGCAGAGATCCACTTCGCACCGCGATTAGTTCTTTTTTATCGATTATGCATGACATGTTTTTGTTCTTGTTTGTCTTCTTATCCGAAATAATGATGCATTTATTAATTCTTACTTAACCTAAATCTTAAATAACTCTGCCATAAATCTTTATATTAATTATTTTTAGCTTTCGCAATTAGGTAGTAACAATGGAAAATAGTGGCTATCATTCTGTCAACTATGATAATGTATGAGAATGTTTAGGAAATGTTTTAAGAAACAAACTGTGTCAAGAAATTATATTTCATCCAATTTAGGAAGAACGATGTTTTATTAAGTCAGTTGCTGGATGAAAGCCAGCATTACTTGCTGTAGACAAAGTTTGTTTAGCAAAAATCTAAATGAATGATGGATCATGATTCAGTTCTCTACTCTAATAAATATTCTGTAACTATTTTGAACCAAGAGTAAATTAGATCTAGAGGCTCACTTTCCCCTCTGGCTCTGGAATGATGCAAATTAGCCAAATCAGACATTAATGCGCTCCATGAGGCAACCAGCATTATCTGTTTTGTCTTGCTCCCATTGTCAAAGAAAATCATATAGGCATGTGAGCAAGCTTTCGACCATGTTGATGACCCTCATGTTGAAGCACATTTCTCTGGTGATCAACGAGGAGATTGGTTATTTTCCCTGACTAGAACCAATTAACTACAACACTTAATCTTAATGAGACACCTCAAAATTTATTGTGTTTCTGTGGCCACACTTCTTAGGAATGGCCATGTTATTAATGGATTTCATCTTGCTGCAAGTGATTTCTCTGAATTTTGACTTTTTGTTGCTTAATGGATATATAATGGATTTCATGTTATTAGTGGTGCTTTTCTTAATTTATCCTGGTTCTTGTCAGGATATATAATTTCTGAGTTAGTTACATTAGTGTGAGTTACTGAGTATAAACTTGGTATTTTGTTTATACATTACTGTGAGTTACCGAGTATAAACCTTCCAAATCTTGGGCTTGTTCTGTTTGAGGCCTAATAGAGGATCCCCCTCTTGTTCAGCCTTCATCTCCCTATTCTCTTGTTCACCCCTCTTCTCTATATTCGGTGTCCTGTCAGTGGTGTAGTTCATAATGAGTCTCTTGCTATATTAGATTCTATCCAATTTGGAATAGTTCAATGTGTACTGAAATAGATGAACTTTGCAGGTTTGAGTTGTCTCCATTATCAATCCATCATTCATCTGTGCAATATGATTATTATTCTGCTTTACATTCTCCACATCGTCATAAACAGCCCAACCCTTTGCTTGGGAAATAAGTGAGTGTATAAAAATCCTCAATTATGTCTTAATCTTAATGATTTGGAGTTTAGACTCAACAAATCAGAAATCTGTGTTATTAACTTGATTATAGTGGTCAACTGATCATTATTATAGGGTTGAGGACAAAATTTTGAAAGTTGGAGAAGAGCTATGGAGAGAAACTCTGCCATTACAAGGTGGTTCTGGCTTTTATCAATTACAAGGTCTGAAACCACATACGTGGTATGAAGTGAAGATATCATATCCAGCATCTGTATGTGTATTATGTCTTCTTTCAGTTCTTTGCATGAGATTTTTCCTTTAGAAACTAACATAACTAAATAAAAAACCAGATACCTGCTAGTTTTTCTTTACAATTGAAGAGAGACAAGTCGGATGCAGTGCTGAACAATAACAGGAGATTGCTCAACACTGAAAAGCTAATTTTTAAGACCGATAATGATCAGGTGCAATGTTAGTATGAAGTCTTACTCCAAAATTTCCCAAAAAGTCTGTATGTAGCATAACTTTAGTATGCTTTATTCTTACAACCTTGACACTTAATTCAGGATGAAACCCATTTAATATTAGTGACTGTGGAGCCAGAGGGGTTTCCTGCAAAACAGCATGTACCCGAGAGGCAATTTATCATCTTTAATATAGGTAATATTTTGCATATAATAATATATATAATAATTTTGAAGTTAGCTATTGTTGCTTCTCATGTTTCATTATTAGTTTTATTAGCTTTTGAATTTATCTGATATTTTTTAGATTACAGTTCAAACGACCCTTAAAATGCTAATTTTCCTTGTTCTGTTATTCTTCTGTTGATACAACAGTGTGCGATGAACTACTGTTAGGCATACCCTACAAAGCTTGGTGGGTACTGGCACTGGCATTTGTGTGTCTGGGAATTGCATTGATTGTTCCTTCTTTTCTTCCATTGCATTTGCTTCCAAAGAACCAAGTGGTACAATCAAACCACGTTTCGAAAACTTCTTGATAAGCTTTCCAGGGAAATGTAGTTATTGGACGGTTGTTTATTCAAATGCTGTGGCACCCTGCATGTCATTCAAAATATAGTTTTGGAATTTACCTTCTGACCATTAAAATTTCAAGTTTTTATCTTGTTCCATCAGTTATAATGTAACCGAACTACTATTCATGCTTATGATGATGCTTACGATTTAATGTTTTGTTATTTTAGCAATATGTAAGATTAGTTATCTTTTGTCATTTTAATTCAACATATAAACTGAAGCTTGGGTCTTTTGGGACACTTCTCCTGGTTTTAGATTTGCTCATTTGAAGGTAAATATTCCTATATGGAAAATGCTAATCGTTACTAGAAGTAAAATCAGATAAACATTAGAAAGATTAGCTCACATATCCCAAAGATTTGTTGAGAATTGTTATAGAACTACAACTTTTGATAAAATCCAGAAATTCAACTTTAAATTGACTAATGAAAAACTTAAATATTTTTTTTGAATATTTATCGATTTTAAAATTTTAGTACATATTCATGCTATAATTAATTTTTTTTTGCAAATTAAGCTAGATACTTGTCTCTTCAAATCTTATAATAAAAAGTATTTTAACATAATTAATAGTTTGTAATTTTGTATCTTAAAAAGTATTTAAAAAGTATTAAGCTAGATACGTGTATTTTAGACATTGGAGTGCATTCTTATCGTTAACTTGTCTTATTTAATCATATCTGGCAAACCTGAAATAACACCCATGCCATGAGGGCCATGACAAAGTTTAATATTTTATTATTTGTAAATGTGTAAATCATGTGGGCGAGATTCATGAGCAAGATAGATGTATAAATGTCATTTTTTATATGAAAGCTGCTTTTTGTTTTTATTAATGGAAATGTATTTTGGGGATATAGTATATTATCAACATACCCATTGTTTGTTTTATAAATAAAAAAGAAAAGAAAAAAGAATAACAGTGTGAGTTGTTGTCTAAATGATATTTTGGGGTGCCAAAAGAACATGATGGAGGCGTGTGTATAATAAATAACTCGGTTGAATTCACAGTGTGTTCAGTTCAATGTTAGCAATAGCAACCGATAGTTGAGGTTGGGGGTGTAAATAATAATAATAAAAAAAAAAGAGTATGGCTGAAATGAAAGGCGAGAAGAGAGTGGATGTCCCGGAAGCGGTTGTTCAGGTTCCCGACAAAGAGAAAGTGGTGCCTAACAAACCAAAGCGCGTTGCGTCGCTTGACATCTTCCGAGGTCTCACTGTTGCGGTACATGTTTGCTAACTTGCTTCAAATTTTACTAACTTGCTTGTTTAGTGCATGTTCTAAATGTTGAGACTATATAACTACGACCTCAACACCTGGAATCATTACTCACTTTTCAATTTTCTTCTCGAAACCTATCTCCCACCCCCTCCTCACCTTATCTTTTATTATTTGATTGTCAAAATTACTAACATTTCTGAGGGGTGAGTGATAAATTTCTCTTAATTTTATCTGAGTGGAGTTCTCAATTCGTGATTTTTATATCAAATAAACTAACTCCATCTAGAATGGGTTGAGTTGAATTGAGTTGTGGGTAATAAATAAAAAATATTTTTCTATTCTAAAAATAAGATAATTAAATTTAAATACTAGAACTTCTAAAAAATCATGAAATTCTATCTCAATATAACATTCAATTCTTAAAATACATCCAAATATTTAAATTAACAAATTCTCAAATAAAATTCAATAACTAAATAATAATTCTACATCAATGATAAAAAAATAAAAATAAAAATGTCTATGATATGTCAAAATGTCAAATCTGTTATCCGAACCAAACACCGTTAAATTTAAATGAATTGGTTCGAGTTAGACTCAAACTTAAATGGATTGTGCCCAAATACGGGTTGAATTGGATTGAGTGACCCGATTTGCGAATTTATCGGTAAATGTGAACACCCCTACTTACTAAATCTAATGAAGCATGATCGTTAAACTATCCCCTCTTCTTTAAGATTACATAACAAATTTAAAATTTTATTCCTTCTGAAAAATGTGATATAGTACTTTAGCAATCCTGTTGATATATAAAAATCTCCACCTCTCATTTTGTAGCCCATTTCCTGGCATTGTGATCAATAGTACATCATTCAAATAATGACTGCTAGTGCATACTACTTACTGTATAATTAATGTGAAAGTATCTAGAGTCTAAAATCCCAAAAGAGCAATGACAACTCTAAAGATTAATTGACGATACCAATGATAGTGCATGCCACTATTTTCCTTGACAAATTTTAAATGATAATTGTGATGTGTACTATCATGTATGTTTATTCAAGAAACAATATCATGTAGCAATTATAATTTGAACTTTTAATGCCTACAGAATTCATACTAAACACTGGCAGAATTTTCAAAATTGTAGATTTCTTCTTTGATAATTATAAAATGTCGTTTTTAAATCACCTACAAAAACATCACTTGATTTATTTAGGTAAATATTCTTTTGATTTTGCTTTAGCATGTTTTGATATTATTCATTGCAGCTTATGATCTTGGTTGATGATGCTGGAGGACAATGGCCAGTGATTGGTCATGCGCCATGGAATGGCTGCAATCTTGCTGATTTTGTCATGCCTTTCTTTTTGTTCATTGTTGGGATGGCCATTCCACTCTCTCTCAAGGTTAGTTGTGAATGAATGATAAAAATATGGTGGCTAAGAATGTTTTTAAGTACTTAGATTCTCTGTTCATTTATTTCTTCTACTTTGGTTTAAATCAGTCCTTTATTTGTTTATGTCTTCTATTTTGATGTTCAGAAAATACCAAATAAACTTGTAGCTGTTAAAAGGGTGATAGTTAGAACACTCAAACTCCTCTTCTGGGGTCTGCTCTTACAAGGTTAGTTTTTCTCACAAAAAAGTGAAGTAATAATATAATAAATACAAGTATTTTCTCCCTGCATTTCTCTGTAGTGTACCACTCTCTATTCTAACATGTCATACATGAGTGTTAATTTTCTGTTAGCCTTGGAAGAGGATAATTCACAGTTCCCAACAGTGCCTGTGTTTAAGAGGAAAAACATGAGCTTTTAATGCAATATTGGATATAAGTTTTCTTATTTGTTATTCCCTCCTCATGATCATTAGTATTAATAAAAAAATATTGTAACATAACATCAAGATGTTGTGAGATATTATTTTATATTCTTAAAATCATTAATGTTGGTCTTGTGAAAGTTATTCTGTTGAAATGTGCTAGAATAATTGGATCTGAATTTCATGTTAAGAAATATTCTAATAAGAGATCTGTGTTGGGGTGAAAGACAAAACCTGCTTTATTTTGTTGTGATGGATGACCTTAATGATGAAGGTGGTTTCTCACATGCTCCTGATGATTTATCATACGGAATTGACATGCAACACATAAGGTGGTGTGGCATTCTTCAGGTGATTTTTTATCCCTTTTTTCATGATAATTTTGGTAGGTGAGGTTTTGATATAATAACGTTTAAAAAGAGAAACCTTGTGTTTGTACTCTCAGAGAATTGCTCTAGCATATTTGGTTGTGGCACTGGTGGAGATATTTTCAAGAAGTGGACAAGATAGAGATCAGGAACACACCAACCTCTCAATATTTAAGTTGTACTATTGGCATTGGTTAGTCTGTAATGGCATGTTTTTGGTTGATAGCCAATAATATATTATCAGCTTTTTTTGAGCATTTTGTCTATTAAAATTTCAGGCTGGTAGCGGCGTGTATACTTACTGTTTACATGGCTTTACTTTATGGAATACATGTTCCAGATTGGCAATTCACTGTCCATAATCCAGACAGCATATACAATGGCACAACTTTCACCGTAAGCTTCTGCCGTCCCACCTCTTTTTTTTCTCTCTAAACAAACATGAAATGAGACTATTGATAGTGCTTAGTTTTTTTTTTCTTAACCCTTAGTTCCCGGGGCAAAAAGGGCCCTAGTAATCCATATTTCGGCCAAAAGACAAGTAAAGTTTAGTTAAAGACTGTTCTAGTCAGGGTTTGAACTCGGGTTCTCCTGAACAATTCGCCCTTCATGGGAGCTCGTTGGAAAAGAATGTCATATAATTTTTTTCCTCCACCGGATTTGTTAAAACAATATCTTCACAGGATTAAAGTGCTGTCTTTGGTTTTTAATCCTCGTGGTATCACTTCAAGGTCATTTTTCAATATCTTGGTTGAATATATTATCTTCGTTTGCTATAAATGATATTTCATTTCTTTATTTGTTTCTTCATGG
Organism: Cicer cuneatum; assembly: GCA_037974295.1. Taxonomy (NCBI): domain Eukaryota; kingdom Viridiplantae; phylum Streptophyta; class Magnoliopsida; order Fabales; family Fabaceae; genus Cicer; species Cicer cuneatum. The sequence continues at coordinate 70,274,553 of JBBPBO010001986.1, read as the reverse complement.
ATGCAACTTCTCTCAATTATCATCACTCTGAAGATTTGCTTCCTGTAATTTGCTTTAGCAATTTCTGTGCTTTAAAGAATGTAGAAAACAACTGGTCTAAAATACTATGACTTTTCCCCTTTTTTTCAGCTCTCTCTAATTTGTTTGCTCAGTCAATTTTAGGTGACCTGCGGTGTCAGAGGGAAACTTGACCCTCCATGTAATGCTGTGGGATATATTGACAGAGAGGTGCTTGGAATTAATCATGTGTATAAGAAACCAGCTTGGAGAAGATCTGAAGTGTGTTGCTATTTTCTCCTATATATATTTTTTTCTCACTATAAAAACTTGAATCATTTTTTTATGGCTTGCGGCAATTTCAAACACTTATCGCCTTTTATGTAAGTCTTGCAGGCTTGCACTGTGAAACCCCCATATGAAGGGCCTTTTAAAAAAACTGCTCCTGCATGGTGTTATGCTCCTTTTGAACCAGAAGGAATTTTAAGGTCTGTATATGGTCTCTAAATCATAGTAGTTTCTTTTTTTTTATTTTGGTTAGCAGAGATCCCAAACATGCTATTATAGTCCCTCACCTTACATGTCAATTTTGTTAGAATGTGTTAAGCCAAATATAAAAAATATAACATAGTATTAGAGCCTATTGATTCGGTTCACCAACCAAATTATTCACTCACCAAACCCAACAATGTTGGGCATGAGCGGGTGTATTGAGAAAAATCAAAATCCCACATTGAAATAGAAAAACCCAATATAAAAAACCTAATACTTAGGTACCTTGGTTTTGTTTGCTTCAAGGTAGATGCTATCATTGTATGTGATCCAATCATTGAAAATGTTTTTCACATTGTTACCAAGAAAAGAGTTCAGGACTCCCATTTTCATTCTTCGTTTGTTTGACAGCTTGGTAGAGCATGCCATAAATTTTTGCATACAATTTTGAAACTCTCAGGCTCTCTTGAAGACTGTAATATGATTATGAACTATGAATACTCCCTTTTTGTTGGAACACCGGTGTATAACTTGTTCCGCTGATCCTTAGAGTAATAACATATGCAACTGCAGCTCAATATCTGCTATTCTATCCACGATCATCGGATTACATTATGGACATGTACTTGTACACTTGCAGGTAAAACATGTGACTCAAAGTAATCTGTGCTTGAAATCTCTTTAACTTCTGCTCACCTCTTCACTTTTGTGATTTTAGGATCATCCTTCTAGATTGAAGCAATGGCTTCTCCTTGGCGTAGCTCTCCTTACTTCAGGATTTGTTCTTCATTTCACACAGGGTATGAAATCTTACCTCAGTGTTGGATGGAACTTACTATATAATCAAACATCCATCCTTGCTTATTCTGATGCTGCTCCCTCTTCCATTTACTGCAGCCATTCCTTTGAATAAACAGTTGTACACACTGAGCTATATTTGCGTAACATCTGGTGCTGCGGCGTTAGTTTTTTCAGCCTTCTATATAATGGTATATTTCTGGATCTCTAGGGTGAATATTCTAAATAATGCTGACCTTTCTTTTCATTATAATAGATTTATCTTCTGGATAATATTTTACCCTTGTGGTTATTTTTCACATTTCTCATTTGGGTTGATTTAGAATTTTGGGTACTCTGTGATTGCAGGTTGATATTTGGGGATTAAAATTATTGTTCATCCCTTTAAAATGGATTGGCATGAATGCTATGCTTGTCTATGTCATGGCAGCTGAGGGAATCTTTGCTGGATTCATTAATGGGTGGTATTATGGTGACCCTCATAGTAACCTTGTACGTTCATCTTAGTTCCTGAACTCTTGCTCAGTATCCTTGTAATTTAGCTCCATAAAGTAATTTGACATTTATATCTTATATTGTTCCAGGTAATTTTAAATAAAATCTTTAAAATACATATTTCCATGGTGTATATATATATACACGACACTTTTCAGCCACCTTGATCAAAATGGATGCTACTATCTGGATACTCACATATAATTATTATTCTTAGATGATTATTATTATTATTGTTATTTGAATCTAGTGAACATATATTAATAACTGACTACTAACATAATTATCCTTTACATGTTTAATTTTCTCTGTCAACAGACCAATTGGATCCAAGAGCATGTCTTCATTAGAGTTTGGCATTCAACGAGAGTAGGCATCCTATTGTATGTGATATTCGCCGAGATCCTAATCTGGGCCGTCATAGCAGGCATTTTGCACCAATTGGGCATATATTGGAAGCTTTGAATTATAAAAATAAGAACGTGCATGGTGTTTTTAATTTATTTCCTTGTTGCTGAATGTTCAATTTGATTAATAACTGGAGACAGCTTACCACTCGTATGTTTCAAACATAATTGATACTTGTTATATATGTTATTTGATGTATAAAAAATGTAATCATGTGTTGGTAAAAACCGAATCATCCAAACTTAATCAATCGGATTGGATTTTTTAAGTAAGCAATCCAATTTGAACGTTTTTTTAATCTCAGGATGCATAAACAAACCACTTGACTTTAATACTCAGAACATGATATAGTTCAGGATCTACTAATTCTTAGAACTAGATTTTGAAAGCTGGACTTTATGAGAACTCTCCTCGGGCCATGCTGATGCTGCTTCAGTATTTAAGGTGCCCTTGGTTTATACTATTAGAGATGACAAACTCATCTTATTACCTAATAACTAGCGTCCGTTTGAGACAGATTTTGAATAAATTATAATATGTTATTTGATTTTAGTGTTTGAAGAATTAAAATGATATAATAAATTAATTTATGATTCTATTCGCTCTAGTTGAAATTTATATCTTGAATACGAGGAGATTAGAAATTAGTAGTAATTTATTCAATTACTCTTATAAAATATAATTTAAAACATAAATTAAAATATAAATATAAATGAATAAAAATTTATAAAATATAATCTAAAATATAAAAATGTAAAGTCTTTTATGTACTCCTAGTGTAGACTGATGGCTTAAGCCCCCTCCAAGATCACTGAAAGTAGTCTTGGTCTATGTTTAAGAAATGACAAGGGCTTATTGCTGTTGTTAATCATGCCATAGTAGACCAAGCCTAAGATTGATATTATGTAGAAGCTCTTTTAGAGTTTTTTTAATTTTAACAGCTCTTAAAAGGGTTTTAGAGTTACATCGGAGCAGATGATTAATGAATCTTATGCCAAGATTGATGTCAACGACTTTAAAGGATCCATATAATACATTTCAGAATTTGGTGATATGGCATAGGTGATATAACTCATTTGTCTTGGCAACAAAAAAATTTTAATGATATACATTTTCGAGTCTCTTAGACTCTTTTATTGGAACTCAATCTCTTATTGGTGTTAAAGGTTAACTTAGATATCACTTACATCAAATTATTAGTCACAAAAGTTACAAATAAATACTTAGACAAAATAATTAATTAAAAAATGTTTAATATTATGTTTATAAAATAGTTTATTTTGCGGTCTCAATGGATAATTTTAAAATTGATATTTTTATTCTTTTGACATTTTTTCATATATTTTATTGTGTTTAATTGTTTTTTATATTTTTACAAATATATTACGATGATTCATTTCCTAATCCACTTTAACCATAAATAATTTATAAATTGATAAAAATCGCATAAATTGTATTATATATAAAAAGTTGTATAATCTTTTTGACCGAAAAATTATATAAAATTAATAGGTTTTTAGTGTTAGATTTGGGTTTTTTTTCCGACAAAAATCTTAATTTAAGTTGGTTGGTAAAAAAAATTACTCAAGAATGGATTCAACTGAAATTAACATTAATATATAGCGCTAAAATTGAATATGGACCGTAGATATAGGTTTGATTAGGAAGATGAGTTGAATTAGATTGGTTGGAATATTCAACTACTAGGAGTTGAAAAATCCTTTTTCTTAGACATAGATAAAAATTCCTAAACTATTTTTTCGTCCATCTTTTTCTCTCTCTTATCTACTTTTGTTTGAAGATAAAAAGAAAGAGAAAGAAACTGTTTAGATCTCTCTCTCTCTCTTTCTTACGTACACACACTTTCAACTTTTCTTTCTCCCCAGCAATATCTTCCGTGTGTTTCTGTGTCCTAATTCCAAAAATCCTCATCATATTCATGTCTTCCACATTCTAGGGTTTTCAATTTCAATTTCAATGGATCTTACAAATGATGATGACGACGGAGATTCGCATAAGTCCTTCGATTCCGTTCGTTGTTCAATTTGCCTCGACTTTGTTTTTCATAACGGTGCTAGATCCTTTGCTAATCTTCAATGCGGTCATGAATTTCATCTTGGTAACTATTAGATTCTTCCTCTATTGCTACGTTTCAATTCTATGTCGTGCATTTTAACTGTTAATTATCATAATTGATTTTGATTTTCAACGTTTTAGATCTGAATTTTATTTTTCACCTCTGATGAATGAACGAGGTGATTGGTGAATGTTTTTTTACGGCAATTGTGTTGACTATGTTAATGGATTCAATGAATTACCTCCTATATTTTATTTTTTATAAAATAATGTTGGAATTTTATTTTTACTAGCTTTTTCAGAATGAATTTATGGTGCTGGTTGGAGTTAGCTTGTAAAAAAAAAAACATTGCTAGTCTCAGCCATTAAGAAAAATCAAAGATTGGTTTTAATGAGCTGGGCAATTTTTTGAGGTACAACGAGGTCTTTTCTCAACGATCATAGAAGACCAAAATCCAAAAGGAAAAATAAACAATTGCTGGCTTATACCAGTACTTTAAATTACCATACTTATGTTATAAAATTATATATGTGATTTTCAGGATAAATTGCTAAGTTTAATGTTTTACTAGAATCAAATTTTACAAGCTCATAGCTGTTATTGGCATGTCACTGCTTCATGTTGTTATGCTTCTAATTTGCTTCTTTATATCGTTTTAGATTGCATTGGCTCGGCCTTCAATATGAAAGGGGCGATGCAATGTCCTAATTGTCGGAAGACTGAGAAAGGTCAGTGGCTTTATGCTAATGGCAGTCGATCATATCCAGAGGTCAACGTGGATGATTGGACACGTGATGAGGATCAATATGATCTTAGCTATTCTGAAATGGTAATAGAAACTGCATGCAACTTTATACTTGTTCCATTTTATTTATGGGAAATGCTAACAAGTGCCCCAAGGGCACTTGTTAGTGATCTAAATATAGAAATTTTTCATTAAAAGTGTATTGAAGATTGTGTATTCAAATTTTGAAGTGTTCAAATTTTTCTCTTTTCAAGACAAAGTTACTAATTTTTTATTCCCTAAGGGCATTTGTTAGCCTAACCATTTATTCAATACTACATTACATCTTAAGTAATTAAGCATGTTTTTGCATTTTCTTATATGAAAACAGCCTGTGATAATTACCGAGTATTTATTTCATTTTGTTATTTGTCACTTTGGAGTATGTGAACTTATTTGTTGCTTACATGCTATACGTTATTTCAGAAATTGAAAGATCCCATGCTCCTCTAATAAATAGCTTTTTTTTCCTTTCATTTGCTTTTATAAAATAATTGCTAATGTGGAACAAATTATTGTTAGAAAAAAAAAGGTGAATGCTCATCCAACCCCCCAATTTTTCAGCTTTTTCCCGGATTCTAGTTTCCGGTAGTGTAAAATACACTACTGGATCCTAGCTTCCAGCAGTGTATTTGGGGGTGGGGAAGCAAAATCAGGGGGCGGATGAGCATTCACCAAAATAAAAGGAGAGAATGTACATTTGACGGGAGAATATCGAATCATCCCGAGTGGGAAAAGGTAATAACAGAAAACCAAATCATATAGACAACAAATGTTGAAGTGCAACCATGAGAAGAATACTAAAGGGGGTCATAAACTCGATCTTGTCCCTTAACAAATGTTAGGGGTAGAGCGATAGGGTAAAGTAACCAACCACCTTACAATCACGTTATGCAACATAAGTGAGTTACTGTTTCTAAACTTGGCCTGCACATAATATGTAACTGGAGAGCTTTATAAAAATGTGTCACTGTGTGATCTAATCTAAGAATTGGCAACATGATACTTGCATTAGTCATCGGTGCTATTTAGAATTGTTGCATAAATTAAAACATGTCCTAGAGATTAATCTCATATCATCCTAACCTCTACCAAGTAACGACTACATTTGGCCTTTGATGAGTAACTTTAAGTTGTCAACTAATTTATTGATTTCCTTAGTTTGTGTAAAATAACCTAAAACAACACTTAAAATGGAATGGAGTTAGTACCATTTAACTCTTAAATTTTTTTAAAGTCTTTTTTTTTTTTGTAATCTATGATGGTTGGAACTTGGAATTTCAAGGATGGCATTACCTGCTTTAAATGGGATCATGTTCTTGTTCTTGTTTTTTTTTTTCCATTTATGTGAGGGTAAATATGTTCTGTTTACCATTTTGACTAAATTTTGATTTCCAAATTTTTTCTGCAGTCCCTGGGAGTTCACTGGTGCCCCTTTGGTAACTTTGCCCAACTTCCTTCTTCATTTGAGTAAGTTATATAACTTATAGTTAACATACTTAAATGCAAGCAGAATAATCTCTGTCCAAATTCCTATTGGTGATAATCTTTTTTTCTTTCAAGTGTGTGGTGCATGAGAAAACATTAACATGCCTAGGTATTTTTGTGAAGGCCAGTTCTAAGTTACAATTGGTACTTTCAGTGTTAAGGATACTACTTGTGACTTAAACAAGCTTCAAATTTATTAATCAAATTAAGTTTTAGGTAAATAACAAGTTATTATAAAAGGTTAAGGAAGGTTTGTGTGCTTAACATGGAACTGGATTAGGTCAATGAAGGTCAATGTGGTTAAAGCTATAATGTGATATTAATACCATATAAAATTAGACTTCAGACCATATTTTAGAACAAGATAAAAATTGGAAAGTTAGAGGAAAATGCAGGAACACCTAAGAATACCTTGAGAAAAATATCAAGAATTTGAAGACAGCAACATCATTAGAACTGGATAAGTTATTTACTATTTACTCTGTCTCTGTTTTTATTTTTATAATACTTTATTTCCAATTGATTCAACAGAGTTTCTCATCTTCTGCTGTATAACACTTCAGAATTATCTACATGATAGATCAGTCTAGTTTTGTTAGGAACGGCCAAAATATCCTGGGATGTCTGTATGAAGGGTTATGTTGGCTTAGTAGTAACCGCTTGATCCAATAAGTGGTATTAGAGCTAAGGTCGTAATTTGAGTTCAATACCTGTAAAGGCATGAACACGAGCTAGAAAGGGAGTCATTGGTTTAGGCCAACATTCTGCATTGGCAGTTGGCACAAACTCTAGAGGCAGGTGCTGAAAGGAATATGGTTGGTTGTGGGTCAGCATCTGCCTTGGCAAGGCATGGATAATGCCAAAGTTAGATTGAATTGTGGCTCTTGATGATGTACTTAAGTAGAACAAGTTTCGCCTCAAATAAAAACTATGGCTTTAGGTCTAGTATAAGGGCTCAACCTAGCAATTTTTTTTATTTAGTGTATGAGGAAGATAATCACTAGACTTTCAAGATTTGGGAAGGGTTTTGCAATTTGAAAATCTATTAACACATAAAACTAAAAAAGTACGACCTGGTGTTATTAAGGTCCTGCCATTGCAAGGGCCAAGGAAAAGACAGACCCATTTTGGATGTATTTTAGGCAACCTTACCTTTGCATATTTGCAAGAAGAACTCGTTACGTCCCGCTCACACTGCACTAAATCTAATTATTGTGTTGAGGCTTCCCTTCTTTCTTGTAATGAAACATCTCATTCTATTTAGTAAACAACTAATGAGTCTTGGTGCTTTGTTCGAATGATACTGATTTTATTATATATCCCTTTCATTTTAGTGATTGCTGGTAATTTCCAAAGTCGATTAGTTTAGACATTAGAATGTTATGTTGGGTTTCAAAACTGTTCCAGTTCTATGACTATTATAAAATGTCGTTGTTAGTCATTTCCTAAATATGATTTGTTTAGAATGTTAACTGAGGTTTCAAAGCTGTTATATAACTATCATGTATGTGGGAGCAAAATCATGTTGATTGATCATTTTTATTAGTATATTAATAATGATAGGGAGAATCGGGAAAAAACTTTTTTTTTTTGTAATAATGGTGTTTGGTGTTGTTCTATTATGACTTTGGTAATCCTTATAAACCCCCTTCCCATTCTTACTAAAAAATACTTTTTGTTGAAATGGTTATTCATGTTATTCTTTTATTGTTTTATACAGAGAACGTGAATTTTCACCAACTGCATGTAAGACTCTTTTACCTGTATATCATCCTACTTTTCGTCAACTTGCATTTGAATGATTATGCAATCTTGACCGAAATTTTGAGATGCAGATCATGATGCACTGGGACAACATGCCATTTATACCGAGCCTTCGGCTGTGTCTTCCAGTAGTCATCCTTGTCCATATGTTGCTTATGTTGGACCGGTGCATCCCTCCACCTCCAACTCTGTTGGAACTGTGTCAGAAGTTTCTAATTTCAATCACTGGAATGGTCCACCTATACATGGTGACATGTCAACCTCCTACACAATTCCTGCAGTGGTTTTTCATTATCACAGTTGGGATCACCATTCCTCCCATTTCTCCTCTGGCAGCAGCCGTCTCAGTGCTGCTGATCAACCCTCCTTGACACAAAGTAATCAAAGGCCGGCCAGGGGTGGTTCAGAGGTTCCTAGATCCGGATCTTATATGCATCCGTTCCCTGTTGGTCACAGGTACCTTTTGAGTTTTCAGTTATATATTGCCTGAGCCTCAAATGAAACTTCATATGAGACAAATAATATAATATGCCTATAGTCTTATTGTCTAATGAAGCTGGGTTAAATCCAACTAATAAATTAATAAACAATGGAACTGAGCAACTTTGCTAGCTGGTGGAAATTTGCTAAGCCGTGAGGTTGATACTTAATGTGTGTAATTTTGCAGTTCTACTGCAAGACCCGGGAACTCTGCTGCATCTTCAATGATTCCTCCTTATCCAGGCAGCAATGCCCGTGCTCGTGATAGAGTCCAGGCGCTTCAAGCATACTATCAACCACAGCAACCTCCAAATTCTACCACAATACGGACACCTGTTGCTACCAGCAATCGAAGATCCAGCAGTCACAGTGGATCAACTCCATTAGCATTGATGACCTCGACACCAGACCAAAGTGGTAGCTACGTTTATGTCCCAGGACGCAATTTTCAAGAAGAAACGCGTCTTCCAAGTCACTTCCATGCTTGGGATAGAGATCACTTGCCTTCGTCCTCATTAAACCAAGTTGGTAGAGAATCAAGTTGGAGAGCATACCACCAGACTGCCAGCGGGTCAGACCCAGGTTTCAGATCTACCAACTTTCGAGTAAGAAGTGATTCCGAGAGAACGGCTTCACAAAATCGATGATACACTTAATTTCTGTCAAAAACTACCATTATTATGGAAAATCAAAATTTGTGTATGATTGTAAAATGTTACATAATGCGTTGGCCTGGCTGGCATGTTATCTTAAACTCTATATACTCTGGCTAGCCTTGGAATTAATCTTTCTGGCAGCCATGAGGCATTGTGAATGGACATTGGCTTCCTCTGGTTTCGTTGCTTTGGAAGGCATAAAATAAGATATCAGATTTTGAAAAGTAATATTGAGGCGTTGCCATCTCAAATGATAAATCGAGTGAATGATAGCAGTGATTGGATTTGTTCTAGTGCCGGTAAATGATTTACTTCCGATATTGAAGCTTATGCAAATGCGTTGTATGATTGAGAATACAATTAAACTCACCACATTAGGCTGTTGTGCACGAACGCCCGAGGTTCTGAAATTCGCCTTTGAACTAGTCAAGACGTGGACTATGTTACTTTCAAAGATTGGTTTAACGTTTGACACCAAAAAAAATATTGAATAATATCCTTCCGTACCGGGTCTAAAAGGGTATATGATTTATGATTAGAAGGCAGAGTTTTTTTAGGGGAGAAGTAACTTTTCTTTTTAAAATAAAATATATCATAAAATGATTTTACAATAAATTAAGCGTAGTTAAAGTATTATATTGTCATTTATATATTGTTTCTTTCTATTTTTAGAAAAAATCAAAAAACATTTTAAAATATAGATTTAGTCACTTAAAACCCTCACCTCTAAATCCTTCAAAGTTCAACTCTTAAATATTGGACCGAGGGTTTTGGAAGAGAGCATATGACTACTTTTCTTTAAGTATCATCCGATTGTATATTATGGGATAGAGATAGAATATAATTTAAAGTTAGATAAAGATATGATAGTGATAAGATTAATATTATCATATGTGTATACACACATGATAACCAATAAAATATTTTATTTTATCATATATTTAATACATATCTCATCATGACATGATATAACATATATTATATTTAAATAACAAAATTATCATTATAAATAATTATATATCAGTTTTTTTAAAATTAAATTATTATATTATAAATTAACAAAAAAATTAAATAAGTAATGAAATAATTTTATATTTAAAACTATCCATTGACACTACTAAATAAACAATTTAAATTTAAAAACAAAATTATGAGTAACTAAATAATTCAATTTTATTTGTTAGAATGTAAATAAAGATATTTACATATTATAAGTAAATAGCAAAAATACTCTTGTAAACAATTATATTTATTTTAAAATTTCAATTATTTTTCATATTTTTATAATTTTTCATATTTTTATAATTTTAAATATTAATTTATTAAATTATATAAAAAAGACAAAACAACCTTTGTGATAAAATTATAAATATTTTTAAATTAATTATTAATATTCATTTTTAAGTTTAATATTAAATTCTATTAATTATTTTTATATTTTATATTCGATTAGATTTACATTTTTTTATTTTAGATTATATTTTATAAATTATTTATATTTTAAAGTATAATTTGTAGGAGTTATTGAGTAAATTATTGTTTTTATCTTATCCTATTGGTTTCTAGCCCAACTCATATGCAAGATATAAATTTCAACTAAAGAGACAAGATATGATAGAGTTATAGATTAACTTATTATATCATGTTGCTTCATCAAATATTAAATTCAAACATGATATGATAACTTATTTATATCGTATATCTTATCTTATCCATCAAAAAGCCCCTGATGGTTTGTCTTGGAGTGTGGAGGAGAGGAAATGACTTTGGAGAGAAAGGAAGATAGATAAATAATGATAAATCTTTTGACTTATTTGAGATAATCATTTTGTAGAGAATGTTTATGATTGATATGTTCTTAATTTTTAGAGTATTCTAACAACATAGAAGTGATTTGAAGAATTTATCTAAATCCTCTCATATCCTTCTCCAATATTTTTTTTTAATTTCTTGAAATAAAAGGGACTCTATTTCACGAAGAAGGAAAAAAAAAATCCAATGCCCTCCCCTCTTAGATCTCTTCATTCATTTTCATTTTCTCCTCTTTTTCTCCAAAGCCTTACCATTTTTTCCCGCCTAAACTCCCAAACATAATTTAGGAGTTCTGTATTTGTTGAAGGGAAAACCTCTCATGGAGCTTATTGTATTTTTCTTCTATTCTAGAGAATTTGAAAGGAAGGAGAGAGAATAAAAATATTTTATGGACCATTTTAAATCTACCCCCTTCCCTTGATCAAACATAAGTTTAATTAAAAAAATTTATGAATTTGTACCTAATTGATATAGAGTCCTTAGTTATTGATTTGTACCTAGTTATGGATTTCTCTTTCCCTCTCTTTAAATCAAATACATTATATTTCGCTTCTCTTCCCTCCATTAAAGTCCTTTGTTCCATTCGTTAAAACTAAATTGGTCGTAAGGTCAAAAATATATTATGGGTTTGTACCTAATTGATATACGCACGATAACAAACAAGATATCATGAGTTGTGATGGGAGGAAGGGAAAAGCTCAATGTTTTTCACTCTCTCTATCCCCAATATAATAAACACATAACATATAAATGTTTATCCTTTCATTATCCTAAAAAATTAAAAAAAAATTAGAAGATTATATTACTAATTCAAAAAGAGGATATTAATATCTAACACTAATATCGTGAATAAAATAAAATAGTGCGGCGAAAAATACAATAAAGTGAAGATGTTTTACAAAAGGGTGTCAAAGAAAAATGCAGTGTACAAAAAGCAAACTCAACCAAGGTTTGTCTTATGCCTACTAGGCCAGCCCAATTTGAAACATATCGAAACCCGTCGCATTTGACCCAAAAAAAGCCACCATATAAAACCAAAATCACAAACCCTAAAACCTATCTATTACTGGTTTCACCTCTCTCTGCAGTTGTTGCCGCTGCTCTTCAATCGGAAGGGTAACCCTCTTTCTCTTCTTCTATTTCCTCAACGACAAATAAATTTGCTTACTTCTTCTGCTTATTTACCAATCTCTTATTATAATTTATATTTGGATCCGTCAGTTTTTTATGATTATATACTAGATTTACAAAAGCTCGTGTTCCTTTTGAATTTCAATCGAGTTTCCTTAAACTTCTATGAACCCTAAATTGCAGTAATGTTTTGATTTTGATTTTGATTTTTTGGATTGCATTAGAAGAGTGTTTATTTGTCGTTTTTTTTATACGTTGATGCAGAGGTTTACAAAAGAGAGAAGAGAAAATGAGTCGAGGTGGTGCAGCTGGAGCCAAGGGAAAGAAGAAGGGTGCAACATTCACCATTGACTGTGCTAAGCCAGTGGAAGACAAGATCATGGACATTGCATCTCTTGAGAAGTTTCTTCAAGAGAGGATCAAGGTTGGTGGCAAAGCTGGTGCTCTCGGTGATTCTGTCACCGTCACCCGTGACAAGAGCAAGATCACTGTTACATCTGACAGTAACTTTTCCAAACGGTAATTGATTTATTTTGCTTTCATTTGTTTAGATTTTAACTTTGCTTTGTTCATGAATTTATTATATGTTGTGTAAAATGTTTTTTTGCAACCAAGATTTTATCTTAATATATACTGTGTTTATATACTAAAGCTCTTGGGTGTATGTAATGTTTGAATCATTGTAGAACTATACGATGCTTTGATTTAAGAAGATATTGGTTTATGTCTAGTTAATTGGTAGAATTAATTTGTATAAACTATGTAGTTTATTGGCTATGTACTATGCCAGGATGTTTTATGAATGGGCTTTTTCAAGATTGTTAAATGACCGAATGAATTCAACATTACTTTGTTTTAATATTCCTTCTCTTTTCTCCAATTTTTGGTTCCCTCCTTGTAATTGCTTTGGTTGATTGTTCATTGTTTTTGTCTTGGTTTCATTTTATTTTGAAACACAAACATGAAGAGAATCAGAAAAATTGAGTCATTGAATGAGATTTATCGAATCTAATTTATGAAAGTTATTTCATATATTTTTTTGTCGCTGAGTACTTCTAGAATCTACATTGCCCTAATTTTTTTATATTTTCAAGTTATGATACAGCTGACAAAATTTTCAGCTATTTGGAATTGAATGTGTTGATAATGTTATGTTTAAAACTTGTTCATTCTTTCATCTTGAAGATATTTGAAGTATTTGACAAAGAAGTACTTGAAGAAACACAATGTTAGAGATTGGCTCAGAGTGATTGCCTCAAACAAAGATAGAAGTATCTACGAGCTGAGGTACTTCAACATTGCTGAGAATGAGGGAGAGGACGAAGATTAATTGTATGATCAACTTATTTACTTTAAATCTGTTTGCCTTTTTCCTAGAGCTAGCTTTCCTTTTGGCAGGTATTGCTTGAGATATGATGTGTTGTTTAGACTGTGTTGCAATTTAACAGTTTTGATTATTTATGAGCTTTGTTGCCATTTATGAATTGGGAATACTCTTTGCATTTTATTATGTGTTTCCTGCTTTTATACAGTTGCAGGAAACACATTTCTAGTTTCTATTGGTTCCATTTTAATAATTCTGTTAACAATATATTATCCTTTCATTCACATTATGAGAGGGCAGTTATGTCATCTGCATATAGCATCTCATGAGTTATAAACTGCATATGTGAACTTTAGCAACTCCAACCATGAACCTAGTTTGTATTTCTCAACTTATATTTGGTCAAATGGGGACCTCAAACATTGGTATGAATTTTGTCATTCATACTGTTGATGCTGTACTTTACTGAATTACTATGGCACCTGAATCATCTATTTAGTGGCAACTTCTCATACTTCATCAAGATTTTAATAACAACTGTAAAATACTGCTAGCATTAGACTCAAGTATGTTTGTTGCTGTCTTGATCCACACAGACAAGTTTAAACCATAAAATGAGTGCTATTTTGAACAATCTGTTAAACCCCCTTTCTATGTAAACTCTATTTCTACTTATATTGTGCTGCCAATGTATTTCCATAATACTGATGCTAAGTTGCACCATTGTATGCAAAATATTAAAATTATAAGCTATAAATTTGTTTCTGTTTTTTCTGCTGTTTAATCTCATCATTCCTAACCTCGTTTGACTTTTGTTTCTCTTTACAAACTATTTCTCTTTACAAACTATCATTCCTATTCGCAAATTGTCTGAAGTAGTATAATATTTTGGGTTATTTTCACAAGGAATGAGTATTTCAATGGGAAAACTAAAACTCGATGAAATCGAGTTAGCCCTAATATTGTTAGCAATTCCGATTTTTGAATGAGGTTAACAATATTGATATTTCATTGAGTTGCAAGAATAAAATTTTTAAAGACCTTGAGACAACAATTCGTATTTTTTGCTGTGTACTTGTCTACTTCCGAAACCTAGGAATAATTTTATTGTTGTGAAACTTTCCTGTAAGAATCAAATAGTTTGTGGGGAATGAGGATGTTTTGTTCGTTTATAATTATATATTTCGTTTACTGTTTAAACTAAGACATTCAATAATAGACCAAACACTTTTAATACACTGTTTTCAACGTATTTCTCACTGATTGAAATGTTAAAATTATACTCACTATTCTGAAAATGGATTTGAATCATTTGGGTCCAATATAAATTTAGGTGGCATTTTTTGAATTTTAGTTATTGAAAGTTTGGTAGTAAATTTTTATGGTCCCCATAGACTGTAAATTTCTCGTGCATTTCCTGAGTTATAATTGAATATAGTGGTTGGTGGAACGTGTAGAAACTTTTTGTTGGATGTGGTGCTTTTGTTTGATGTATTGAAATTTCTCTTGCTTGTTTGGTTATGCGTTGAACTCTCTCAAACTCATATCTACATTGAGCAACCGCAATTTTGTAAAGTTGATCGATATTTGGGTCTTTGCTTAAAACGTGATTTAGTGAAAACGTGATTCAGTTAACTTGAAATTGATTATAGGTGAAGCATGTTTGTCTAGCTTCCACGGCCAGCGGCTGCGTTTCCTCTTTACCTGTAATTTACGGCACGAATTTTTTAGGTTACAGAAGATAGAATTATTGGGCTCAAAATTAAAAGTCTCATTTGCAAACCCATTCATTTTGTCATGCAATTCTTTTTTGACAGAATTTTTAAAGTTTTTTTATTTGACAGTTAATTTTACACAAATTTAAAAGACCTATTAATTACTAATGGTGATACAGTAAAACAAATAAAACACATGGTAATTGATTTTTTTTTTCTTTCAAAGCCTGTGTTCTATCATGACGATGGAATTAGTTCTATATACAATTAAAAACCATAATAATCTATAAATAATTTTAAATACACATTAAAAATCCATTTTAATAATTATACATCCAAAATTAATTTTAATCTAACTATCTAAACAACATAAATTGATAAGAATTACTTTTGTGTTAATGTATCTTTTATTACCGCAGAACCAAATACATATTGTACTAATTATTTGTAAACAATATACTGTCTTAAGTATCCAATTAAGAGTGGCTGGGTTGAATATACTCAAAATAAAAAAAGTGTGTTGCCAAAATATCTCAAATCAATTACTCAAACCATTCAGAAGCAATGTCAAATTTAATTAGTTTAGACTCAATTTTTCTCTAAATTCTGCTATAACCCTTGGTCAATTTGTCATCAAAGTAATATTTTTTGTTAAAAACAAATTCTCTAAAATAATAACAATATTTTAACCAAGAGAATTATCATAAAATATTTCAGAAATTAAAAAGACTTTGATGAAGACACATTTACTTGTAGCCAAAGTGGAATGTATGCCTAGCTACGTGTGGAGGAGTGTTTTTAAATAGGTGATTTTTGAACCGTTGGCAATGGTTAACAAATCCATATTTACTAGAACAATTGGATCCTTTTTCAAAATGGTAATAATTTTTATCAAATACTGTATTTATCGATTCCCAATTTTGATATCCACGACTCTTTCAGTTGAAACTTTGAGCAAAATAAAAGGTACACTTTTAAGTCTAATTATGACAAGATTATGGAGTGGAACATATTTTCTCTTTCTTTTTTCAAATGCAAAATTTATTGTTTGAATCATTAGCAAAATCTAATTGTTAACTATCTCATCCAAACACATTAATTAAACACATTACAATCGTGCAAATGTGAAATGTACACACTATATCTAAAATAAAGTATAGTATATTCACTATAGAAAATATTTTTCTAGAATTTCTAAATAGCATTTATTTCCTTCCAACACCCAAAATTACAGTTGGCATTTGAATAATTCATCTCAATTATCTGAACTTAATAATGAAAAAAAATAAATAAGGGTATTAAAAGGTGAGGTGAAAGGCTTACGTAAAGCAAGTGTTTTGATGATGTGTAGGACCCCAGACTCTGATTCCATGTCTTTCGGGGGGTTTTTCTTTTCTTTTTCCTTTGCTACTGCCTCAAGCAATGTCTCCAGTACTCAATCGTACTACCGTGCATTCATGAAGCTGCAACTTTCTATAAGTAAATAAACTTTTTTTTTGTTGGGTGAAGTTGTTTAAGTAAATGATGGGTAATCTAAAAATTTTAGGTCAACATTCTCATATGTTAGTTAGTTTGGTTTGAATTTATTTTCTCTTAGAATTACCATGGGAATCTAAAAATTTACCAAAACTTTATCTTTATTGTTTATTTCAAATTATTTTACGGTGGATTGTATAAAAAAATAATTTAAATATGTTTTTTTAAATAGCTGTATATAATAAAAGTTCGAAAAATAACTGGATTGCTAATTAATCCTGCAATGTTTTTCAATCCGGGTCATTTTTTCATTTGTTTATTTCTATTTTGAAAATTACATCAAAACTGTAAATATTTTAATATTAAAATGATTTTAAAATGATGATTTATTATCCGTAAACTTCTCTAAACTCTTAATTTATTATTTTTTCGTTTAAGTTATGTTTTATTTCTAAATTAATACTTCTAATTTAGACTTTACATTTTTCGATAATAACTTTGTTCAATAAGTGTTTGCAGTTAATAATATAGGAAAAAAATAATACATAGTTAGTACAAATTAATTTAACACTGAAAACCAATAACAATAAAATTTGTAGCACATAATCAATTTAAAAATATTTAGCATATATTTAATTTTACGATAAAAAAATTAAAATCACAATAAAGTGATAAACTACTATGAGCCCAAAAACTAATTCACTGTAATTTTGTGAATTATAGCACATAATAAAATATGTAGTTACATGATGAGATTCTTGTAGATGACATTGTGTTAAAAAAATAACAATTTTACACAAGCCGTTGTTAAAGTCATAATTTGATGGCTGGGTCAAATAAGTGTTTTTATGTTAAATGTTGATGAGTTTATGCATTGCGTGTTCCAAAGATTTGAGTCTCTAGTACGATTGCTTGCTTGCATTTGAAGGTAACTTAGTTCCACGTTGGCAGAATTTGATTCCATAATTGTCCCCTTGTTACACTTCAATTTCCAACACAAATAGCAAATGAAACAGGTTACTTACATGCATAACAAAAATGAGCCAGCAAAAAGCAAAGCAGAGCAGAGCAGAGCAGAACCCCCCACTTTGTAAGCAAAACTTCCACTTATTTCAACTATTGTTTGCTTACATGCTGCTTATATATTGGATTGGACTGTCATAATCTCATAGGCATAATAGGCATAGCACATAACACATAACACATATATATTGTCCTCACGCTATCTCTTCTCTTACTTTCACATTTTTACACAACTTCACTCACTGTCTGTTTGCCTAAGAATTTACTCTGTTAGTTCGTTCAGAACCAAAATATGGAAACATTAAGTACCACTTTATT
The DNA here is from genome assembly GCA_037974295.1 of Cicer cuneatum. NCBI lineage: Eukaryota > Viridiplantae > Streptophyta > Magnoliopsida > Fabales > Fabaceae > Cicer > Cicer cuneatum. Next base: position 70,256,315 of record JBBPBO010001986.1, on the reverse strand, counting down.
ACATCATCTTTTTCGTCACTATTTGTCATTGGTCAAGCACTTCAAATCACTGACTCAAACCTCAAATCAATGGAAATTTCTCAAACTTCATTATTTATTAAGTACATGTTTTTGGTTTTACGATAATAAAATTAATTTTAAATGAATTAAATTTATAAGATTAATTTTTTATTAAAAATAATTTAAATGTAAGGTAATTTATATTTTAATATAGTTATATAAAAATTAGTTAAATAATAAATATTAGTGTAAAATTAATATTAAATTCATTATTGAAATTGAGTTTAATTAAATTTAAAATGATTTATATTTTTAATATATTTAATTAATTATTTATTATCACATTTTTAGAACCCATGACCATTTGCTTAGAGGTTCATGATAAAACCTCTTCGAACTCACTAACACATTTTTACGATTTTAGTAAAAGTAAGAGTATTGCAATTATAAATAGAAATTATAAAATTATTGAAAAATATATTGCATAATAAAATAATTAGATAATTGTTCAATTACATTAAATAATATATAAGATTGGAGTGAAATAAGACTCCAAATAAAATGATATATAAGATTTATATAACAAATGAATAACAATTAATTAAGATAACTAACTATTATTTAATATCTTATCGCAAACTAAAAAATGTTTACTACACTTTTAACTTGAAAATTACAAAAAAATTAAATGTTGAAAATATATCGATTAAAAAGAAAGAAAAATATTACTTAACCATCCATTTTTTTTTATGGATATAAGTTATAATGTCAACTAGACAAATTATAAAGAAAAAAAAATTATATCACCAAATGTTGTGTTTTTGAAAGACGTTTAACAAACCCATAAAAGAGGATTTTTAAATAAATTTATACTTGTTTGAGACATATATTTACGAAACACCGTCTACAAGAAATTTTGAATGCATTATTATATTAAATTTTGAATGCATTATTAATTAAATTTTGATATTTTGTTAGATATTCAACTTTTAGTAATTTATGCATATTAACTTTTTTAGTTTTTGACACATTTAAATGTATTATTATAAAATATAATTGAAGTAGGATGTTTATAAAGTCATAATCTTCGAAATGTCATGATAGATATCAAAATATAACTTAATTTCCTTAACATGTTTACTTGTTAATTTATTTAAAGACGTATTTGATTACTTATTCAGAAATGTTAAAATGAAATATATTTTTAAATAGACTAACATGTTATATCAAACTTCTATTAAGATCAAACTCATACCTAAAAAATAAGTCTATGACATGCCACATGCCAGGTTTAGGCCTTGAATTTTTTGATAACTCAGACTCAAGCAAAACAAAGCAAATAGCTCGACCCATGTTATTCCCCCTAGTTGCAGCTTGCAATTTTGCCAATAATTTCGTATAGAAGTTCTTTGTGATAAAGTAATTTCAAAATTCTTGATAGATATGATAAAAGTGCCCCACATTTAAAATGTTGAAGAAATGAATTTTGAATGGAGAAAGAAGAGAAAAATATTTTTTTTTTGGTTTCTTTTAGCATAAAATTTGATAGCACTTTTAGCATAAATTTTGTTGGAAAAACACTTTGTTTTTAATATCCTTTGTCTTATATGATTTATTTTTTTTATCATCATCGTTACCATTAGACAATTCTACTTTGAAATTGGAGAGGAAAGAAGAAAATAAATAAATTGTCAATAATCAAATAGAAAAGAAAAGATAAATCAATTAAATTTTTTCAAAAAAAAATTGAAAAAAAAATTAGCTGAACAATTATTTATCTTATATCGTATAACAATTCTAAATATAAATCATAAAATAAGAAAAAAAATATTTGAATAATAATATAATTGTTCAATTACATCAAATAATACATAAAATTTATATAAGAAATAAATAACAACCAGTTAATATAATTAATTATTGATTAATAAATAAGTTTTATGATTTTAGCAACACATTAGTAAGATAACTAAACCTCGAAAGAATATAGTCACTAGTTCAATTCATCCATAAAACATTTATTGAAAAATGTCCATTTCTAAGTTTTTGCGCAAAGATACTTAGAAAAAAACTAGGGAGTGGGGTGGCAAGAGAAGTGATGTGGATAAATTTGTAAAAGTAGCTAAAAAAATGTGGCACATTGACATGTTATAACAACGGTTTTTTATTTCGGTACAAAATTAAAAAAATTTGAACTATTAAAATCGACCAACTATATATATTACTTATTATAAAACTGTTAACTATTGTCTAAACTTTAGACCAAGATTTTTTTCGACCATGTATAGTTTTTGTTGCATAAACTTATTTTTGTTGGAATGGCAATTACGCAAACAATTTTAACAGACTTAGACAGAAAAATGAAATAAAAATGTATACTTGACTTAAAAATGATCAATATAGTAAAAAAAAATTTATGTATTTTGCCTAAATAAAAAGTGCTCATATTTGATTGTTTAAATATAAACAAATTTAAATTTTTTTATTTTATTTAATGATAATATTTCTAAAATATCTAATGATTAGTATAAATTTTATTTTTGAATAACTATTTTATCTTCCTAGAATGATTTACGGCGAAAAACATTTTTGAGATTGTCCTTATTTTTTATAAAAAGTTTGAGATTGTATAGGTCAAAAAAACTAATATATATGACAAATATATATTAGTATATAACAATAACATTTGTACATTTACAATTTTTTTCACATCTATTTAACACATTATTTTCTTCTTATATTTTATTTTCTATAACATCATTAATATAATACATATTTTTATCTATTTTGATATCTCTCAAAGTATACACAGTATACATACCAATAATTTTTCATTCGAATGAGAAGATTGTCAAAAGATATATAAATAAAGAATAGTTCAGGGATTTCTTCATTAATAATTTTTCGTAATGAAATTAATCACAACAATAAACAAGTAGTCGATAATGTTACTTTAAACCACATTTATTGTGAATCTAATTGAGTATTACAAATAAAGTCTAAATAGCTTTAACAAAATAAGTTAAAAATAAGAATAGAAGATCGAGGTAATCTTATCTTGTCATTTTTCTTGTAACTTGTGAGCATATTATCACATGGCGCACTCCCCTTCAGTTCTCATACATCTTATTTATATTAAACTAACGCTTTGAAGAAGATATCATTGATCAAAGCACAATTCTAGAAATACAAATATTAATTTAACTATTTTAAATATATTAAAGAAAAATTATTATTTTTATTATTCATTGAAGAAATATATTATATAATGCTTGCATTATGCATAGAAGCTCGTGTCTTCCTAAGAGGAGTGCTTGTACGTCAAAGCTTTCCTTCTAATCCAAACAAATTTGCAATGCATACATTTTCAATTGACCCTGTAACAACAAAAACCTCTGTTTGTGAAGGTAACATTGTTTTCGTCAAACTAGAAATTAAGTGAAATACAATAAAGTAAATGCAACCATTACCTTAATTTGTTCTTGATTAATTACCTAAAATGATTGTTACTTACTTACTTACTTGAGGTTGAAATTGAGATAGAAGTAGATGGTGGAAAAATCAAGTTGGAAAAGTGGAGCACGTGCAAAATGAGACAAACTATTATGAAGTTTGTTAGAGATCTATGTGTTTGCACGTGCCCTGCTTCTCCAACAAGACCAACCCAACAATGTTGACGAGAACAGCTTGCACTTGTTGTGAGTTGAGAGAGCAATGAGAAGAAACTCATGCATTTATATAACGGTTGTGAAGTGAGAGAGAGAGAAAGAATTTAAGAGATTGAGTCTTGAAGTGGGAATTCATTAAAGACTCGTTTGAGCAAAAGAAGCAATCATGATTATGAACTCTTCTCCGGTTTACATTGCGTATTGTTTGGAGTAAAAAAAACAGGGGACCCTCTCTTTTCTCAATATTCATTACTCTCATTCTCCCTAAAACACACTAACACTAATGGGACTGTATCAAATAGGTGAAAGTAAATCAGAAAAATATCAAGATTAATGACAATATATAAAATTACATGCATTAGTGAGTTATGCTTATTTTTTGTTAAAAAAGAAACATACACATGTTATTTTTATTTTTTAAGTTTAAGCTAATTTTCGCTTCCATCTTTTAACTTCTTTTTCTTTCATATTTAACCATTTACCGTACGTTTTTGTTTGTAATATTATATTTTAATTCTTCAAATATGCTCAGTTCTAGATTTTTTTATTTTAAAAAAAGACCATGTGAGTGTAAGCCGAGACTACTGTCTATGTAAGTTGCATGTGTGGTCAATGTGGTGTAATCTAATATTTTCACGGACTCAGTTCTAGAATTGATTCCCAAGTTGTTTTTTTTTTTGGGATGCAACATAACATGTGTATTTTTATGTTTGGTGAATATTTATTATTACAAAATTTGACATAAGGTTTTTTCTAAGATACAACATAATACTTGTATTTTTTTATTTATGTTTTGGTGGAATTTTTAGTACTACAAAATTTGACATAAGACTAGAAATATAATATACTTTGGATTGTTATTTGTTCGAGATGGTTATTATTGCAAATATGGAGAATTAAATTATTGATCTGAAAAATAGAAGTGATGTGTCTATTAAAAACAATAATTTTGATAATCAAAATGTTAATGTTAAAAATAGTGATAATGTTAATTTAAATAATTCACTTAATCAGTGTCATCTGAAACACTTTAGAAGCCCTATAATAATTTTGAAAAGCAAATCCTTAATAAGAAGAAATACAAAAAATTCAAAAAGAATTATCATTTATTTAAATTGAAGATAACACTACTTAATTTAAATTGTAAATAACATTAATAGCATCAAAATAAGCTAAAACCTCAAATCATTACAAAGTTTAAGATAAAGTATTTTTAAACCCTAATAAACTTAAAAGAAAATTATAAAAACTGAGTCATGCGTTGTTGGTCGTGTTGCATAGGGCCAACCAAACCATGCAACACCACAAAGAAAATGATGAAAATGGTGGTTCATTTTTTATTTTTTTATATATTATTGATTATATACGACTTTTTTTTATGTTATTTACAAGTGTATCACTTTTTAATATTATTAATGTTATTTATAAGTTTTATGTTATATACAATTTAAATAAAGAGAGATTTTTAGTGTTTTTGATCTTTTTTAACTCAATTTTTAAGATTTAAAACGGAATTTTTAAATTGTTTAAGATGATTTTTTATATATTATTGATTATATACTGCCGTTGAACTGGTAACGTGTCATAATAGTGATATAATAAAATGAAATCATTATTTAATGATAAATAAATAATATAAAATATCTAAATAAAAATTAAATTTAAATGATCACATATGTTTTTTTACTTTAAAAATTAAAGTTATTAATTAAAATGGTTCGTTTTCTTTTGTCAACTCATAAATATAAGTATAGAATAGTGAAAGAAACTTCATTTTATTCAAACTCCATCCCCGACAACTTCATTTTCTTCTTTGCCGTCAAATTCCAACAACTTTATCTGTTTCTTCGAACCTTCTTCAAAAAAAAAAAAATCCTTACCCGTCAATTAATTTTGTTGATTATATAAAAATCAAAATTAAACTTACTTCACAAAAGTACTTTCATTAATAGTGGACCAGAGAAATTTCATGAATCGAAAAATTGAAGCAACAAATATGTAATTAGAGGTATTAAAGAAAAAATAACATTAACATTTTATTGACTGTAAAATACTCGTAACATATACAATATTTTCTTTACTAAAATGACTTATATAATAACAAAAATGTTGTATTTATTGATTTCAAATGTCAATACAATATTAATTTTTATTTTATCGATAATATTATTAACTATTTATTGCAAAGAAAAAATTGTACTAACAAAATAATAAACAATCAAAATATAATTAAAAAATAATTAATTTTGTTAATTTATGTAAAATAATAATATACAAAATAAAGGCACTATCATTAAGAATTGGACTTTGGTAAGGTGAACAACTAATCTTAGAAAGTAATACTATAGTACATCCATATTTTACATCGTGTGATGCACGTTGGGTGTTGCATCATGATTTGTGAGAGGAATTGAAGTGATAGGAGCCATGGTTTTCTACCCTAGTGTAGTAGTATGACCATAAATTTGACAAGACCCGGTGAATCTTATTCTTACATGAGAAAATATTAAAGGTAAAGTGACATAAATTTATCGATTTATTGCGTAGACATATCAGCTTACGATTGAATACAGAATCACCCTTATTAATGAAATTAATCAGTTTTACATATTGTGGCATGTAAATAGTTAAGCTTGCGGCAACTGTGGATTAAAGTAGTTGCAGTAATAATAGTAGTGGTCAAAAGTTGGCACAATAATAGCAATTGTTAGATTACATAATCACTATCACTGACGAATTGGCGTTTGAAGTTGCTTGCTAGATTTGGATTCTGTCGAGGAAAGGGAGAATTGGACCAAGGAGGCAAAAATAATTGAAATTTTAGTGGTAGTTAATGATACTTTTTGAAAATATAAATTAAATTATCTAGGTCAGTTAACATATTCTAAAACCTAAAACGAACATCAAAATATGCTTTTATACATGAAAGTAATATAAAAATTTACATTTTACAAAAATAAAATTAGAAATATTTTTTTTTTTTGAAAAAATTTAGAATTATTATATACATGTATTAGCATAAATTAAAATTTTAATTTATCATTTAAAAAATAAAAACTTAATAACAGATTTTATATGAATTTCAACTAATTAGAATGAAGAAAAAATATATTGAAAAGTATGGGTCAGAAAATATGTTGTTTTTTCACTCGCACTTGTGTATTGTTGAATTAGAATAAGCGGAAGTGTTAACATTGTTGAGTTTCAGTCAAAATAATTAAATCAATAGTGTCCTTAGACTTATATATTCTTATGTCAAACAAGTGGTTTTTTAGTATACTGTGTCTGATCTACAAATCAAGAAGTGTTGGTATTTTCTTTTTTGGGTCAAAAAAGTTTTTGTATGCTGATTTTGAAGTTTAATATTTCTGGGACGAATGTATTGGGCTGCATTAGTTGTTTAGTGAGTGGTGGGTTTAAGCTTGTTGTGACAGTAGTGGGTTGGGCTTGTGAGGAAATAAATTGGGAACGGCTTTGACACCCCACCTTTTGCTAATACACATTGTTTTTGTAACTTTTTTTTATTAGTTTGTTCTTGTGAACGATTATACTTTAGAATGGAATTTGTTCGAATATATACTTTCAAAGTCAATAGTGGGAACTAAACTGAGATATTTTTCACTTAGTCACTACGATTATTAATATTCTAAATATGGACTAAATTGAGAGTCTTACAAAATTAAAGAGTAAATTGATAATTTATTTTATTATAAATTATATAACGCAAAAGAAAATATTGAGAGAGAGTTTGGTCTAGCTGTTGAATGATTTTTGGCGTGTGTATATATGCACGGACACATTTTAATGAATCTTTTGCTTAATTAGTTAATTCAAAAACATTGTTGTTGTGATTCATCGTAGAATTTGTGTCCCTCCAGATATTTTAGTATTCTCTTTAATTTGTTATAAACTTATGAAAAAAAACTTTTCATAAGTAAAAATTATACATTTATTGAAAAATGTTAACAAGTGTTCTCACGATATTATTTAAGAAAGAAAAAAAGATAATTTTTGTATAAAAAATGATGCATTTGTTATTTTGAAAGATGTTTAACTTATTTTCAAAATAAAATTTCATCTTATTTTGATTGAGAAGTTTCATATTATATTAAGATAATAGTTTATCCAAACTGACCATAGAAATTATAAGTTGAAATTATGGTGTTGAAAAATAAAAGAAACTTTGCCAAGTGGGCTCTATATATTGTTATCAATAATAAATAAACATAGAATAGAAAGAGAAGAAAGTGAACCATTGATTAGAGTTTTATCAACAAATAAACAAAACATATGATTGTCAGTGTTACAATAGATATTAGATATATGTAATAAAAAATCTAAAGTACCTTACTACTTATGTATAGTAACAATATTATGAAACATATATATATCTATATTGGTAGATGTCCGCGTCTAATGTCAATATCTCGGAGCAATAAGGGAGAAGAGACAATGAAGGAAAACCATTTAAAATTAAAAAGAAAGAAAAAGGTGATTTGATCAGTTGCCTTGCCTCTATTTGACGTAAACTAAATTAATGAATTATATAAACTATATTTGAACAAATATGGACCTTGCAATCAAAAGGAGTCGGCTTTGGAAAATATCGCCCAAAATGTTTTTGCGATAATAACAAACAAATTATAATCTGTATTTCTCATTTTCTTCTTCTAAGTTTGTATTTTACGTTTTTGATGACCGATTGAGAGTATATAACAAAAGAGAAACATTCAAATGCTCTCGATCTATCAATTGAAATGAAGACATCGGGCAATTTGGATCGGGCATAAGATAGATATTAATAATACTTTTTTTAGAGAAATTTATAAATTTACTGTATTTGAAATATAAGATATTTCATATATGTCTAAAAAAATATTCAATATATGTCTTTTTTTTAATCAAAAAAATGTCAAAGTGCATAAGCAACACAATAATTACTAACATTCCACATATGTTATGTTAATATGTACCTCAATAATCAACGATCAATTGTAATACACTAACAAAATATATTAAATAAAAGAGAGATACAAATTAAGGAGGTCGGCCAAAAACTTTAAAAAAAAAAAAACAATACATATTATTGAAAATGAAAGTTAAAAAGACTTAATTTATATCAGGATTATTCTCAATAAAAAAGAAATAAAATCTCACCACTTAAAACAAGTAATGGTGAGATAATGAAAAACAAACCAATCTACGAAATACTTCTTTTAACGAAAAATATAAAAAGATAAAAATACATACTGAATTAAAATCAAACTTTGCCACTAATATAATATAAGTAGATCGACTAAATGGAGAATAATATATAATATTGATGCTCTAGCTAAACAAATTAATTAAGGGAAACAAATTTGTTTGTGGTCAAATTTTTATGAGTCTTCTTACATCTAGAAGTAGTAACCTCAAATAAATGCTTCTTTATCCCATCTACAACAACTTTGCAATCAATCTCAATAATGACACACAAAATCCGCTTTTGGACTCTTTGCCTTAATAAATGCATTTTTCAGTAAAAAAAATAAAATTCCCCAGCTCTCGTAGCCATTAACCGCTGCTCTACTTTTTTTTTTTTTAAACGGTTAACCGCTGCTAATTGTCCTTAACCTTACGCTTAAAGGGCATCCCTTTACCCATATGACTTATGACTTTAAAAATTCACTTGAATCATTGCATAGACATATGATTCTTAGGTAACTTTGTTTTTTCCAAATAAAAGTTAGATAAATTTTCAGAGAGCCCC
>JBBPBO010001986.1:70097776-70246655 GCA_037974295.1 Cicer cuneatum | reverse complement strand
GCCCCCCCCCCCCCAACCACAAAGTCATTTGCTTTCTAGTATACTTGCCAACAATAAATTGCATGATCACACCCAACAATGTGGCTGATGTTTTGGTGAATATATGATTGTAGAGAACTCAAATTGTTTTGCTTGGTCAAAGATGCAACAAGGTGTTTCATTTTTTTTTTTTTAATTTTGGTGCAAGGTGTTTCATTTTATTTACCATCCAATCAAAATATTTTTATATGTTAGTTAAATTATAATAACACCAAAGAAAATGAACTTATTTAAGGTAGTGTTTCTCGTTGACTAGTTCAAGTCCTATTTATTAGAAATCAAGATAATAACGCATAGTCGCATACTAATCATGCAATAATCAAGTATTTCATGGCTAGAAAAGGTGTCAAGTCAAGGTTGATAAGATGAGTACTTCTAATTCAGGATTTTTTTATATGAAAATCAATTAGGTGAGGGGAGTAGAAAACCAAGTTTGTGTTGATTTTCCCTTCAGATTGACACAAGGCAATGCATCACAAAAAATCCACGTCGCAATTACTGACTTGGATTTTTGTTAAAAAAAATTACAATCCAATTTATTTTTGCTACCCACATACAAAGTAAGAGTACAAAATAAAAAATGTTAGAAAGTAAATACACGTTTTAAATGTTTATCCTCTTAACTTCACATTAAACTCTTAATAAAAAGTATAACTTGCAACAAATTCGAATTAGTTTGTATTTATTAAATTTAATCTTGCTTTTGATAAAAGTTTGTAAAATATAGACTCATTTGATAACGTTGACGTTGTTAGACGGATTTTTTATACTGATTTTTTTTTAAGCAAACAAATGGCATAATAAAATAAGAAAATTCCAAATACAAGATTTGCAAAGATTCAAAATCACAAATATAAAAGAATTATAGTCTTTGTCAACATATGCACACGAAGCTCAAACAATAAAACCATCAATGAACATTTTTAGGTGTGTTAATTTTTCAAGAATAATAAATATCACCATAAACTCACATACAACTACGAGGTCATGTCTTAAGTTCGAAACGGAGATAAAACGTTCAACCAAATAATATCGACATTTGTAAGTTGAAATACGACTTAAGTACATATATGTGTGAATTTAGTGGTACTTGTTGAGTTTGATTGCAGTGAATCAAACCATAAAACAATTCTTGATCAATTGATAGAACTTTGGTAAAGCTTGATAGCTTGAAATGCAAGAAAGGAATGAAGTAAAGACAAGCAAAAACCAAAGTTTGATAACCTAGTTCAAAACTATGCTCCTACGTTTAGGGAACTCAATCCTACTTCAATTATTCACTATGATTTGAAAAAATTACAGTCACAAGAGTTTGTGAATAATTCATCATCGTTCTCTTGTGTTTGCCCCTCACTAATGTTTGATTTCTCAATTTTTTCTCTATTCCAAAATGCTTATGAATTAATTAGTTAGTTCCCTTGAATTACTTGTACAATGCTTCATATATTAACCAGAGTTACAAAACTGTTACAACTAACTAATCAACTCTAATTGTCAGTTTTCTAGCTCAACTGATTGACTGGAGCTTGAAGTAAGTTAGCTTCGTATCAACTTGAGTGACACTAGTTGATGTTGGACTGGCTGGTTCAAGACACAAGCTGATTGGGCTGACTAGTTCAGTGAGTTGCCTGGTGTAGAACTAGTCTAGTACAAGTCTAGGCTTGAGCTAACAGACTTATGAGCTCTCAAAATTTGTTGGGCCAATATTCAACAATACTAATACAGTATTCCTCCCCTTCATCTTCATACAAAATCAAATTTAATTTTGGCAACAAGACATTCGAACCAAACAAACAGAGTTTGAAAAAATCAATACCAAATTGATTCAATTATCAAACCAATCCAATTGTTTAACATTTTGACCAAGTGTCATGACCACCCTCCTTTGTCTCAAGCATATTTTAGAAAATTATTTATAAACGTTCACTTTTATACCTACGCACTTTCACTTTTATCTGAAAATAATAAATCCTTATGTCTTTTTAAGTCATCTTATTTTGTCTAATAAAACTTTACAAACACTCTTCGTGACTCTCTTAAGATTAAGTATTATCATTTACTACCTTTTTTATTTATAAAAATCATTTATTACATTTAGATAACCTAATGGATCGATAAAAAAATAAAGTTGAGTTTATGGCAAGTGAATTAGATATTTTTATTTTGAAAAATATATTTGGATTATTTATGCAATCAAAAATATCAACGAGGAACGGATTATTTTTTCAATACCAGTTGAAATTAAACCACCTTTATTGAAATTTATATTAATTCAATTTTTTAAATTTGTTATTATTAAAATCGAATTTCTTTTTGTTTTGGAAAATCGGATTTTATTTGTTTATGCATGAATTGATTTAAATCGATGGTGATATATATCAATGTTAATGTTGTATTTGGAGGCTTGATAAGTGGTTATTTGATTATATAGGTCGACTTACGTAATTACGAGGAAAACGAAGGACTTTTATATCGATTTGGATATGTTCCGGGTATCCTCGAACCAATCCATATGGAAAAGAAAATGACCTGTCACGTGATACGAAAGGAATATCACGTGTAAGTATGGAAATGGGCTGACTCATATCAATTTTGGTTAAATAAGTTTTAAATCTTTTAAAATTTTGAAAAGACTTTGACTTTAGTATCTGTTTTTTAGATCTTATCTGATTTTTTTTTAAATTTATCATGATTTGAAAATTTATTTAAAGATTTAATTTTTCATATCAAAATATTTACATACAATTATAATTTAATTAAATATATTTAATGTCAAGATGTTTGTCAATTTAAAAATAAATATAAATCATCAGTTAATTTTCTGTATATAATAAGCAATTGAAATTAAAAAAAAAACACTAAATAACTCTTAAACCTTAAATTAAGAATTAAATTCAATAACATTGTATCAAGATAATAAATTTTAAATAAGTAAACAATATTAAATTTAATATATTTTAAATCTTACATAAATTAATTGAAATAGCAAAATAAATAAATAAAATTCATTATATAAAGAGGTCGGTCTATCAAACATAATAGATTTTTTAAAAAGTTTTAAGTATGATTTATCTAGATAAATAGGCTGTTTAGAAAAAACTTAAACTTTACTTTTTTATTAAACAAGTCGATTCAAACTAGACCTTAAACAAGTTAAGTCATGAGTCAATGTCAAACTGTAGACCTACTTCCATCTCTGATCACATCAATCTACCATTTTATTTTGAATAAACTACCATTTTAATATCTAAAATTGTAAATTAGAGTTAATGTTTGAAGTTGAAAAATAACGTCAAAAAATAGAAAGTGATTAACGAAAATTAAATCAATAAAAAAAATAAATTAAAAAATCAAAACAAAATCACCAAATAGATTAATAGATTAAATGTTTAATTTAACTTTAAGATTTTAAATATTGTACTACTCATTTAAAAAAAATGTTTGTTTTTTAAGGACATTCAAGAAAAAACTGTTGGCTGTTAATTATTGTGCGATATTGAATACATGTGGGGATATCTAATAAAAATGAGCTGTTTATACAAGAATGAGAATAACACTTCTCAACGTTTGGAATAAAACAAATAGTTTAGATTAAAAAAACCATTTAAACAACTTATATAATTCTCTATAGTTTATCATTTCTTAAAATACTACTTAACTTTTCATCTTCTCGAACCCACCATTATGTATAACTCATTCTCCAATACAACCATAAAGAATCTAATTTATGAGATGAGTAGCGACTAATCAATGAAAAATATGAGATATAAAAAAAGAAATAAACGTTGGAAAAATAGTCACACATGAATTCCCTCACTTGTTCATTTTTAACAAAAATCGTTTTATGCCACGGTTCCAATATTCCGATATTTATTTTATTTTATTATATACTAGTATCTCTTTAAATTAGAATCCTAAAGTTGATCTTCTATAGCTTTGAAATCTTTCTCTATATACTGTTGCTACTGCTACATCTATAAAAAAGCATTTTTTAACGTATTGACATATTAACATTGTGGAGAAGTTAAGTAAAATAGATAATACTCTATCTTTGTTGGATCAATAATATCAAAGATACAAAATGATGGAAGTTAAAGTACCCTTTTTTTTTTATATTCACAACTGAAAAAGAAATAATTTTAACTAAACTCTAATAAAATTTTTAATCAAAGATAACTAATTCCAAAATAACAAGTGCATAATCAAAACGAAAATTGCTAAATAATTAATCTAAGATTACAGAAAGAAAAAAAAACAAATTAAGTAATATTAGACTCATTTAATTGAAATACAATGAGACTTTTTTTTTCTTTTTTGAAAAATCAATAGTTTTTAATTTGAAGATACTTGTTAATATAAATTCAGCAAGGTCATACAATGGTGGTTGGAGAAGATGAAAAGCTAGATAGTTTTACGAGAAATGATACACTATAGAGAATCATATGTGTTATTTAAATGAAATTTGTAATCTGAACTATTTATTTTAATCTAAAGGTTGAGAAATGTTCTTCTCATTCTTAATAGACATGCTATGTGAGTGTATTTCTGATAACTTATTTATATCTTACAACAATTTAATTGTGCTTGTTTGCAACCACGTAAAAATTTCAAACAACGACAATATAAAATATACATCGAAACTTCAACTACATGAAAATAATACATTGTTATTCTTGATTCATATTGGGGCTTTAACATTAATTGTGTTTCAATATATTCTTATCCAATTTTGTGAACTCGTCTAAACTCGAGCATACAATTTAAAGACTTAATTTTGATCGTGTTTGCATCAATTTAGGGGGGTTTAAGTTAGTGCAGATAAGCAATTGAGTTGATTTGAATTACAAGGTTCTTTTTTTTTTTTATTGAGTTGTTTATTTTTATTTTATTTATTTTTTTGTTCATTTTATTTTCAAATTCATGTCTTTAAGAAAAATAATATTTTGGACATTCAATATTTTTGTCAATGTTTACGCATGTATGTTTTTATCAAACAACTCATTTATGAGACTAGTGGTATGATAACTAAGTAAGACTGGGAGATTGACCTTAAAAAATATGAGTTTTTAGATCTAGGGCAAGTGGAGCAATTGGGTGCATGAGCCGTGAATCTTATTTACCTCACTTGCATCCAACCATTGAAACTCGTATATACTCACATTTGTGAAACTGTGTGACTCGTGACCTACAACAACCTGCTCGTGCATTAAATTGGTCCATTTGACTTGAATTTAGTTGGGTCAGCTGACTTTGTTCACCTCTAATCCGAACTAAATCATATAGGATGGTTAGACTTAATCTACGAATATTTATTCGTTCCACGGAGTGAAATGGTACCTCCTAATACTTCAACACTCAAGTAAATGGTTGTTTGAAAATATTTAGATGTAAATATGGTATAAAATTGTATACATTTTACAGTGACTAAACAAATGTTTATATAATGGGTTCTTTAAATCTACGGAGACATTTATGTACAACATATTATGTATTGCTTTTGTCACCATTGTTTTCTCTTAATTGTTAATATTATCATTTACTTTGATCAGTGTTACATTCTTACGTAGTCGTGAATCAAACTATATTAAACTTGAATATATCAATTAAGACAAATTGAATATTGAACTCATTCAGAACAATTCTAAATGCACTTTTTATCATGTGATGGTGAATAAACACTTGTGCATGTATTTGTACCCACTTACCAAATGTCTATAAGTTTTTTTTTTTCAATAACTTCAACCATAACTTACTTATTATATTAAAATTATTTATACTCAATATAAAGTAATATTATCATATTAGGCCAGATTCACAATAAATTGTTATTTAAAAAAAATTTAAAAATAAATATATTTACAAATTTTAATATAATTTTAATTATTATTTTTATAGTATTCTCCAATTATTACAAATACATATTAGTAAAAGTTAAAAACCTATGAATACTTAATATATATAATTTAATAAAATGACTTTTTTCTTTAAATCACGTTCATTGTTAAACGAAAGGAGTATCTCATTTTATTTAAAAAAATACCTCTACTAAATAATCGAAAGCATCTAATAAAACACTTAATTGAGCTGATTACTAAAACACAGCTATGATATCCCCAGAAAATAGTAAGAACTAAGAACAATTATTTTTTGTTTTTTTAGTACTTGGAATCTCGAAATTGTTTGGGCTCATGTGCAAGGCGATCATGCTTATCATAACGTGAACACAAATCCAAGTGGACACGTCACTATCCCCAACTTCAATTGCAACGAACGGTAGAGATTTTAGTAGACCCCACAGAGTTGTTCGATGTTTAACGCTCAGCCATTATTAAATAAGAGATGGATGAGTCGCAGTAGTATCTCTTACACCGTTACCTGGTCATTGGGATCGCAGATACGCCTCATCTGCTAAAATACGCCTCATCCATATGGGCCTTCTCGACCAGTTATGGGATGATACCGTCGCCGGTCCTAGGCCGGAGAATGGCCTCGGCAAGCTCCGAAAGCACAATACCTTCGCTTCCCGTTCTACCTCCGGCAAGGGTACGACGCTGTACTCTGCCAAACTTAACTACTCACATATTATAAATTACCTACGCTAATCACTAATTTTTAACTCAATTATTATTATCATCACTATAATCAATCCACTCATAATGATTAACCTTCAAATTAATAATCGATTTGTGTTTTAGGTTTAGATCTGAAACCCTAGACATACCTATAAATCTTGAAGTGCGTCATTATCGGAATCAATTCATATGATTTATAGTATACAAGTACGCAAAAAGAAAATAGGGGAAATAAATAATTAAAAATATAAAGTTTGTGTTGGTTTTTTGTAAGAAAAATAAAAAGATGCTAACGTTTTGATATATTGATTGATCAGAAATGGAGACTGGAATCGTGAGATCGTACGGTGAGGAATCGTTGGAGCAGGTGACGAGAGTAACCCGTAGTATCATGATCGTGAAACCGCCAGGTTACCAAAGTGGATCGCCACCGATTTCTCCCGCTGGTTCTACTCCTCCGGTGTCTCCATTTTCGGGTATGGTCGTTATTGACTTATTTGTCTTATTATGTACAGACCCTGTTTGTAGGACAGTAAAACTGAATTGCCTAATTACAAAAGCCAGTGAACACAAGGATGCTCCTAAATTTGGGGTAGGGGGAGATTTGTCTTTTAGTGGAATGGCCTAACTTTCAATTTTTTTATTTTCAATTAATATAATTAATTAATTAATAGGTTATTAGTATAAGTTAATTAGTATTTGGTGGGGGCAGTTAAGATAATTTCGAATGTGAAAATGACACACAACTTTATCTATTTTGTGTCGTTATCTTCTGTCAAAAAAATAAAATTGTGTAGTTATCCACTTACGTAGGACATTAACTAGTCTTAATTATATTACCATATTTCGTGCTTAACTCAACCCTAGTGTCAATTAGACAACTTGATTATTATAATAATCATACACGGGTAAATGCATGAGTAAGATAGCAAATGAATGATAGTTCACTTTGTTTTTGTAATTTAATTAATTTAACAACAAAAACAGTTGGATAATTGAGCTAGAATTTGTAATTGTGTGTGTGTGTGTGTGATATTGAATGATCATATATTTCTAGGTTAAAAAAATGTTTCAAACTCTTTCTTATGTGGTTCAGTTTTGTACATTAATGTTACGTTCACCTATTTTGTTTAGATTCACCTGCTTTTCGTTGTCCACCGAGTATCATTAATTTATGAGGAAATTATACTCAACCATTTCATGACCTTTTAGAGTGGATTCAAATTGCCGGAAAAATGATAGTCTTTGTTTTTTTTTTTCACAACAATGATGATATTGTTAATCCATAAATAACACCAACAAATTGCATAAAAGTAATCGATGTGTGTTTGCTTTTAAGGAACTAGAGAGTCCTTTCGGTTTCGGAGAAGGTCGGCATCGGATGCGTACGAGAAGAGAGGCCAAAACAGATCAAACCCTTCTTCTCCTTTCGATGAGTGAGAAATGAGCCACATTTTCTTGACTTTGGAAGCTGAGGATGTTACCTTTTGGCCTTTGCTGTAATATTTTTTGTTTAGTTATTTCTGTGCGTGTATCTTTATATGGGTTGAGTTGAAGTTTTGTGCTGGCAGTTCACGTTAGGCATGAGGCTCTGTTTGGTTAAGCTTTTTTAAGTTTGAATTAGGTGAGCAGTGTTAATGGTTTTAAGTTGTAAGTAAAGAAGTGCAAAGGGTAGGGTAGCAGTGTATCTATCTTGTAATATGCATGTGTATATAGAGCCTTTAATTTACTGTTTTCTTGTTTTAATTACCTTGTAAGTTTTCTCTTGCTGAATAACATACAACCTACTTAGTTCTTGTTAATTTCTCGTATTAATGAGTGTTTCATACTCTGTTCTCGATAGATTTTGGTATGGGAATGAGGGTCCTAGGAAGTTGCTGCGTATGCGTTATGTGGTCCAATATGAGAACTACGTTTTGTCTTCACGGGGTGCCTTCAGAAGAAAAGACATTTGATAATGGGACACGCGGCCCATAAAAAATTGTTCAATATCATGTCGGAAGATGAGTGTTATTTTTCGATTCAATCAACGAACAACAATGGACATTAAGAAATCTAATGCTTTTGAAACGAAAATGAGTACATGTATAGCGATTAACTTCATGCTTATATTAAGATGTCTGCAGATAATATTTCTTTTTAATCATCCAATATTCAGTAAATGTAAAATTATAATGAGAATGAAAATTAATCTCCTAACTTCTTTCCTTAACTCCCTGTTTATATTTAGATCTCTACAAACAATATTAACGACATAAACTTCATGATTGCAATGAGAAATTGTGAAAGATCGATCTGTTTAATAGTTCAAATGTGTATTTTTTTCTAAATTCTAAATTATTTCTATAATAATATAGGAAATCTCAAAAATAAATTGAAAAAGTTTTATAGACATAGGATAAGTTCAAGGGTGTTCTTATATGGTACGAGACAATTTTGTTAAAAACAAGGGGATGAGGTTTCTGACCAATCAAAACCCGGGAATCCAAATAAAGTCAAATCTTTGATGAAAATCACATAGCATTGGTAAAAAATCATCGGACAGTGTTAATTGTATGTTTTCGTCTCGTACCCAAAGGTATTTTCCTAAGTTCAAATAAACTATGGACATTGTTTGGTACATGCATTCAACTAAAAGAGAAATTTACCACTCGTTCTCTCTTCTTTCCTTCTCATTTCCAAAACACATGAAGAGAACATTTTAATTTTATTACTTGATAGTTAAAATATGAAATTATTAATATTTCGATAATTTCAATTTTTTTAAACAATTCTAAAAAAAATTGCATTTGGTTAGTTTAGTGTTCATCTAAATTTTTTGAATTTTTTTAAAAATAAATATATAAAAATTGCATTTCAGAAGTTTCATTTTCATCCAAAATTTCGATACTTTTTTAAATTTTTGAAAAAATTATATTTCAAAAATTTCACATTCATTAAAAGTTTTAATTTTTTTATAAAAAAAACGTTTGAAAAAACTGCATTTTGGAAGTTTCACATTTATCTAAAGTTTAAAAAAAATTAATTTTTTGAAAAATGAGATTTTGGAAGTTTCACATCCATCTATATATTCGGAAAAAATTTAAACTTTTGAAAAAATTACATTTCGAAAGTTTCACATTCATACAAAGTTTCAAATTTTTTTAAAAATTGCATTTCAGAAACTTCACATTTATCAAAAAATTCGAATATTTTTTTTAACTTTTAAAAAATTTAACTACAAAATATTAAAAGATAAAAAAAATAACATTTTCATATGTCCAAAGATAAGAGATAAAGGTGAAGGAGTGAGTCATATATTTCTTCGACTAAAATTGTGGATTGGGCTTATGGTGGTCCATTACTGGTGGGGAATCTATCCAACAATTTGACCAGGTGGATAGAGAGTGTGGGACAACCATGACAGTCACACCACCAGTGTCCCTTCATAACTTCAATCCACCAACAAACAAATTTACACCACGTCCAAATCTCGTTGGACAGTTTATTTACTGAATGTGGGGTACAAAAATATATGGCTTATTGGACTTAAAGGATGCCAACTTATGTTGATGTTGATTAATTTGTGTGTACACTATTCCATTTACTACTTTCATCTATAAATATATATAAAGATAATACATAATTTACAAAATTATGATATTTAAGATAATTTAATAGTAGTATTAAATTTATTGATAATTGATATTATTTTTAGTTGCTTACTTTTCATAAAGAAAATAATTTTATTTTTTCAACATAATATGTATCGTTGAATATAAAAAATAAATAGAGATGTATTGATGTAAGATAATTAATATAATTAAAAAATTATACAAAGCACCCTATAAAAAAGGATAAGATTATTTTTAAGAGTTCTATATCTGAAACAAGAGTAAAATAAGTAAAGAATGAGTCAACCAGACATAGGTGTCCAAGAACCAACAAGTGAAATAGGATTTATTCTTTTTTTTTCCTATTCTTTTTCTTTATTCCTTTCATTTTTTTTTATTCTATTTCACTCATTGAAAGACCTTACCTATTATTATTATTATTATTATTATTATTATTTAGATCTACCAATTGATCCTGAAAATAAATCAATTGAAAAGAGGGAAAGAGAGAAAAAAAGTCTCCTAACCTTATTTGAGAGAGCATTTTGTAGAAAATTAAAATATGATGTATATGATTAATATACATTTAATTTTAGATTATTACAAAAAAATAAATAAAAAATTACATAATTTATCTCCCCATTCAACTTGGGGAACCATGGTTCCTTTATTTTCCCTTCCCTCTTTATTTTTCTCCAAAGCCCTCCCCTTTTCACCCTTCCTATACTCCCAAATGAACAATTGTTATACACTAATGTATTCCATATAAAAGATGATTTATAATTAGTTGAATATATATAGACAATGCATTAATATTAAATTTATTTTTTACAAGAAAAATTTATTTGCTTAAAACTTGTGTGATTTAATACTTATCATTTAATTTAACATCTATATAATTTTATCTGACACTTCAAATTTATTTTATATTGACAAGTTAGTTTAACAAATAGCCATTTCGGCTTTCTTTCTCATAGAAAGTTTTTTTTCACGTTACGTAATCAATTTGTTGATAGTTTAATTTGTCCATCCGTGATAATTTATTTGGGTTGTAAATTATGTATTTTCTGGACAACTTACAACGATTAATCTCTTAATTTTGGTATGACCATATACAATAAATGTGATGGAGAGAACTACGATTAATTGTTACTAATATTACAGAATGATGCTATTTTTGTCATTTTGTTTCTTGTAAATTATTGGAGAGAGTATTAATTGTTAATAAATGTTCCACTAGTTATACATAATGATGATGGATCTAAATCAAGTCTTTTCTAACATTTGAATATGAAAAATTTGAATCTCTCCTAACGAAAGGTTTGACAAATTCTGTTTTGACTTAGTTGAACTTGTTGGGTTAATAATTTTGTACGAAATTATGATGTTTTGATTATGAGGAAATAAGGTGTGAGATATTTAGTCTTGAAATGAATGATTTTGGAATTTTGAAAAGAGAGAAGTTAATTGACTGTGGAGATATAAAACATGAGAAAATGTGATAGATACAAATATATATTCATCAAGATTATAAGGCGACTTTTGGTCAGAGACACTCCTCTAATGATTGAAAAATTATTGATCAATGAAATGATATAGAGTATGTAACAGGGCAGCTGAATGGGTCTAAAAAAGTTTGGATCTTAAATTCTATTGCAGCAAGCCAGCAGCTATCTATATATCTACTACACTGTGCATTCAAAGTAATGCTATAACAAAAGACTTTTCTTAAAACGATCATGTAATGATAATGAGTTTTCTTAAAAATAACTTGGTTGAATTCAATTTCTATAAATCAACTTTTTTATAAGTTATTTCGTCTAACTGGTCTATAAACATTTTTTTATTTTTAAGGGTAGCTTGAAGTTACGTAGCTGTTTGAAACAAGGAGAATGTATTTCAAAATATTTGAATTTTTAACAACTTTTTATGGTTTCATAATCAAGTAATTATATCTTGTTGTCCTTTTCAAAACAAATTATACTCAGTATTGTTGAGAAACTTCCACAAGTTGGAAGTTTGTTCAAAATAGGCCAAAGTTCAATTGCTGATTCATTGAATAGTTCTTTTTATGAGTAATAGGCCAAAGTTTTTGCTAGTTATTTGATGTAAAGTTAGTGTCAAGAAGTCATGTAAAGCCTTATGAACAGATCTCTAACATCATTCAGGAGAAGTCATTCACAAAAATACATAGAAATTTACTGATTTGATAACATGAAATCTCTTTGCACTCATAAAATTACATACTAATTTGCCAAACACAAGCAATGAAGTGGTACATAAAGCAAAAATCAATGCTCCTGCACAAAAGGATGCATGGGTGGTTCAATTTACAATATAGCCATAGCCATTAGATGATGATGATTATAGTAATCTTTAACTTGAAAAGGTGGAAGGCTCTCCCATGTCAAACTTTCCTACTTGACAATTTCAACTATGAAGATGTTGAGTTAGTTTTTGGATTCCTATTTGAACCGAAAATCCTGGTCGAATGACTAGATCTATGCCAATGTAGGGGGCTGCCAAAGAAGATAAACAATATATTAATATTTGATTTTGTTTTGCAGTAGCGTATCAAATAATTAAAATATGAAACTTCTAAATATTTTTATTTTAAAAATTTCTACATTTAACTTGCACAAAAAGAAAACATCTTGTCCTTGTGTTGTACAAGTCCTAAATACTAGCATATATATAAGAGACTGAAAAATTACAACAGTTGAAATGGAATTTACCTTCTTAAAAGCCATTTTTGATGGACCACTTCCTGATCCTTTATCAGCAGGTTTCAATATCTCAAAAGAACATACAAGAGATTCATCAACGCTCAATAATGCACCGGCATTGTCAAATTCCCCGCCATAATTTGGGGCGGAGAATATCGTGACTAATCTTCGCTTAGCGAAAAACTCATATCCATCCTCCACAACCTATAAAAAAGGAATAGAAAGGAATAGAAAGATTGATTTAAAGACTAAGATAGATGTATAATGCGATTGAGTCTGCTTTTGACACGATATGCGTGTCAGATAATAAAGTCTATATATCAGTTACATCCATTGCAAATAAAACAACAATTTTTTTTCCCGCTTTGAGAGCGACATGGGAAACAAATAGAAAGCGAGCAATGTGATTGGTGATGTGATGAGAAAGAAAAAGATAGATAAATAGGTATAAGGAGTAAAAGAATTGAGGTGTGAAAGTTTGTTGTAAAACAAACATAGTCATTGATGCTACGAGGTTGTTTATTTGTGTATCAGTTTGCACCTCTGCAAATGGTAGTTACTATGCAATCTTTTCTAAAGGAAAATTTCTTTACATTGCTTCTTAACTTTAAAACAAACATGCACTTAACTGTTCCAATTTCAATTCCAGATCTTTCCATTGATTCAACGATTGTCATAAAGATTGCCTCTATCACAAGTTGTAAATGAACTAATAACCATTGCAACTTATTCTACAAACTTTTCCAATTAAAAATTTGATAGATGATTTTAGGCAATTATGAAACAACACATTTTATTTCCCCAACTTGTGAATTAATAGCCAAAGAGGTTGAAAAATGTTTGAAGAAGGAAAGAGCCTATGAATTAAACAAATAGAAGCACATATTTAAGACCAAAAGAAAACTTGAACCGATTCATTCAATACATGCTCATAAGAAGGAAGAGGTTTACCTGATGACCCCTGCAAATAAGATCAAGATCATTTTTTTCCAAAAACTCAGCGACAACATCAGATCCAAAAGTACACGAAACGCCTCGGTCACTGTCTTGCCAGCCCTCAGCGCTAGAATCAGGATCAGACCAAAGCAGATCACACAAGAGACCACTATCGGGAATTTCAGTAGGCCTCGTAACCTCTCTTATCTGATCTAAATTTTGTAACTCCGGAGAAAGTCCTCCATGCATACAGAGTATTTTCTCATCAATAAGTGCAGCTACCGGCAAACAGTTAAAGCAATCAGTGAATATCTTCCAAAGCCTAACATTGAATCTCCTTTTACATTCGTCATAAAAACCATAAATTCGGTTTATCTTTGCATCTTCATGGTTTCCTCTTAAAAGATAAATTCTGTCTGGATATCTTATTTTGTAGGCCAAAAGCAAGCATATAGTCTCCAAACTTTGCTTCCCTCTGTCTACATAATCACCAAGAAACAAGTAGTTTGCAGCTGGAGGGTAGCCACCGTATTCGAAAAGTCTCAATAAGTCTTGGTACTGACCATGTATATCGCCTGCAACAGAACAACGACATTACAAACAAGGGATAATCGACGTGACAACGGCTAACAACATTAAGAACAAAGGAAAATCGACAAGACAGCGGCATTGATCGACTTCCAAATGCAAATTAGTACATCACAAGGTTTCCATAAATGACCCATAAAACTGTATAAGATAGTTTTTCTGCAGAATATTGCAGATAGAGGAAAATAATAAAAATGCAACAAAATTTAAAACATAACAGATGAATAGAAGAATTGCAGACTGAAATTTCAGAAACCAATTCTTAGTATACATCTCATTTTCTTTCTTTCTTTCCATTTTGATTAAGATTTTAAAAAACCGTCCACGACCTTGATTATGTATCAACCATATTTAACCATAACTCTCAACACAAATAATGATTGGGGTGCGATAGCCAGCACAATTTAAAACCTTAGTTTTGTTTATATATTTCAATATTCAATTTTATTGAATAAACAAAACATATATCATAATGTTATTGTCTGTCTTAATTGATCAACGTTGTAACTTGTAATAAAAGCAGCAGTTTTTCATTATAGTAACTTGCAATCAATAAATATTTCCTGGTGTTCTGAATTAAAAACAACAATAATCTATTAACAAAAGGAGCAATCATAAAAAAAAAAAAAAAGAGTGAGATTTAATTAAATAGATGGATATAGAAAGATATGTAATAAGAATAAGAAAAGAAAGAAAAGAGAACAAACCGCAAATGCGGATGGGGGCACGGAGATCAAGAAGAATAGGCTGAGAGAGGAAGATTTGTCGAGCGTTGATGCAAAGTTGACGAATCTCAGATTCAGAAAGCTGAACCTGTTTAGCTCCTTTTCCTTCTAACAACCTTCTAATCACATCATCCAAAACTCCTTTATCCATCATTCCTTCCATTGTCATCATCATTCTCTCTTCCTTCTTATTCTTATTATGTATGTATGGATGGAGGGACCCCTTTCCCTCGATAAATAAATAAATCAACCAAATTTTCACAAACAAAATAGGGATCAAGATAAATAAGGAAAATATAGTTGTTCAAATGGTGGACACAGACATTGAGGTTGAGGTTTTTTTTTTTTTAATCTTCTCTTCCATGGATTTTATTTACAGCCTAATTGGACCACCCTTCATATCTTATTGTCGTTGGATTAGATTAATAATATTCTTTTTTTTTTTTCTGAATTGAATTCAAAGCTTGAAATCTAATTTTTCTTTAGTTGCCAAGTAGACTCACTCTTTATTTGGTTTGAAACCTTCAACAAATGGTGGGGACTAAATGGCGCGTAAGAATATCATATCAACATCTTCCACGTGGAATTAGATGGTTGGTCCCTTTATTGTGTGTGTTGGTCAAATATTGGAATCCCACCAAAATGTTGCGACGTTGTCGTTTCACTCCACTCTACCCATTCGCCTTGAATTATTATTATTTTTTTCCTAAAACAAGTTTAAGGTCAAGGGTTGATCATCGGTCCATTAGCCATCAAAAACAAAGTCTCACTTTTTATATGTTTCTATTCTTAAAAATTAGGACTTATAATTTTAATAATTAAAAAAAAAGTAAAATAAATTTTGGATTTTATAAAATTTAAAAAAATTATTATAGTTTTGATAAAAAAAAATTCAACATTTTAGTTTTTAAATTTTTTTATTTGCTTTTAGTTGTTATTTTGAAAAGTTTTTTAATACAAAAAAATGATATTTTTAACCTATAAAAAAGTCCCAAAAATCAAAGGTTTTTAATAAAAGTTTTTAAGAAAAAAATTTAAAATGTCTTAATTTTGTAAGAGTTGAAAATATATTTAACAAAAAAAAATCATCTTTATATTCAAATAATAAAAATATTTAGAGCCTTTACCAATTGAAAATGACTACTATTGGGCTGCTTGCACAGTTCAATAGTCATCCCTACATATAATTAAAAGGTTTTAGATTCAAATTCAAAATATAATGTCATATCTAACAATATTAATATTTTAACAATTAAATTAAAATTTATAAACAAGTCTCGTATTTTTTATTTCATGTAAATAAATGAATTAAATTTATTATGATCACATTCCACAACATTACGTAATTATATTTAAGGTTAACTAATTAATACAAGTATTTTTGCATGAATGATGCATACAATATATTATTTAATATATATTTTTCAACAAAATTTTTTATTTATTAAAATTTACACAAAGTTTAACAAATTTAAATGAGACTCGCGTAATTTATTAAAATGATATAAATTTTAATTAATAAATAAAAATATGTTAAAATGTATTAGATAATCTGTTAGTAACAATTTTTTTTTATTTTCCATAGAATTGATGTTCAATAGAGTATATATTTTATTAAGTTGAATGTGTGCATTTTTAAGTTGGATGATAAAGTTTTCTTTTAGTGTGATCACATTTGTTTAATGTATCCTATAGTTGTAAGATAGAGATTGATCAATTATATATATAGATATTAATATTTTAAAGAAAAAAATTAAAAAATATAAAAAAATTAAATCTACAACAGCAGATAACACATAACATGTAACGTTATTTGATCAATTATATAAGATATTGTGTTTAACAAATTGATCTGCACACTCGTTACCTTGATATAGGGTGAAAATAACTAATCAAATCTATATCTCTATAAACATTAATAAAATTCTTAACTAATTAAATCTATATGCCTAAATAAGATTAATGAAACTCTATGTTGATAATCAAATCTATATGCGTCTAAACAGATTAATAAAATTATGTGTTAATCCGTTGTTGAATGAATTGAGCGTCCGGCATCCGCGTCACACGTAAATATGCATACATATCAATCATATTTTTGTGTCACACTGTAATGTATTAGATAATGTGTATATAAATTAATCTATTTGATTATATATCGTATTATTTATAATTTATATTATTAAAAAAATTGAAGAGAATTATAACCTTATTTGAAAATTTAATTTATGGTTACAATAAAAATATTTAACTAAACAAAATTCAAACAAATTCTAATGGTAAATAGTGTCATTCTTTCATATTTTAATAACAATTCACACATTTTTCATATGAATTTTAAAGACATGATATAAATTGTGAGAATTTTTTATGAAAAATTTAAATCAGATGATATATTCTGTTTTGAATTTATTATTGTTGCAAAATTCCATCCATTTAAGTTATTATTTTATTCTCATATGTGAATCATTTTTAATTGATTTTTTAGTAACAAATATTTGTCAAATATATGATTTTTATAATAAACTAAATTGAGTATATTCCAAATATTCTCGTATTTGTTTAGAAGATATAAAAAATACAAGTTTGATTAATTAATTAATAACAAATATTTTTTCTATGTGTAAATTGTACGCTCCAGCTACTTTATTAAGTAGCTAATTTGCAGAAAAATAACATGAAAAAAAATGGTGTGTCGAAAAATTATAGTCCGTATATTATATGGTCTCAGATTTATAACAGTAAAATTGAAATAAAAACATTAATTTTAACTAATTATTTAATTAAAAATATTTATCCATGTTTATAATATCGTGAAAAAATATATTAAATCTAACTTATTGATTAATAACAAATATTTGTTTCGTATATGAATTGTAAGTTTTGAATTGTGAAAAATTATAGTCAATATATTGTAATTATTCACATTTTTATGCTGATCATATTAAAAAAAAACACTTTATTTTAATTATTTTTTTTTTGTGAAAAATATTTATCCTCTATGGTGATCATAATAATATCAAATTAGTATATTTTGACTATTCTCTTTTTTTTAGAAAAACGTCAAAAAAAACATTAATTTTAACTAATTATTTAGGGACAAATGTTTGTCTTGTATTTGAATTGTATATTCCAAGTGAACAAAAATTAAAGTATGACAAAATTATAATTAACATATTATATAATTCTTCTCATTGTACACCGACAATCATAAAAAAAAAACATAAATTTAACTAATTTTTTAGTAACAAATATTTATACTATTTTTTATGGTGTTTATAATAAACTAAAATCACTATATAATAATTACTCTTATTTTTATTTAGAATATGTAAAAAAAACATACTAAATTGAACAAATTGATTAACGACAGACAAACATGTACCTCATGTATGAGTTGTATATTTCAAGAGCTTATTTAGTGAGTTTTTATTTTATTTTTGTTTTTATACAAAAAAATATGAAAAACATAATATTAATTTTAAATATGTATTATTTTTAAAACAAACTCAAATTAGTATATTATAATTATTTTCATTGAGAAGATATTAAAAAAAAAATACTAACTCACCAGTAACAAGTATTTGTCTCATGTATAAACTATATATTTTAACTACTTATTTAATGATTCATTTCTATAAATACAACATGAAAAATTAAAGTGTAAAAAATAATAGTTATTGTATTACTATTGTTCCCATATCTACATTGTTGATGTTAAAAAAATACCAATTTAATAAATTATTTAGTGACAATTATTTGTGTCGTATATGATTTATATAATTAACTCAAATTAATATATTATAATTATTCTCATTTTTTAGAAGATATAAAAAATTATTAAATTTGATTAATTAATTAGTGAGAAGTATTTTGTCACGAAAGACTTATTTAATTACTCATTTTTAGAAAAACAATGTAAAAAATTAAATTGTAAAAAAAAATCATAAATAATATATAATAATCATTCTTATTTGTGTGTTAACAATATTAAAAAAAACTGATTTTAACTAATTTTTTAATTATTAACATTTATTAATGTATAGTGTTTATAATAAAGATATATTATAATCATTCTTATTTTTACTTAGAATATGTAAAAAACAATAAAATTAAATAATTAATCAGAAATTGATACACAAAAAGTCAAAAAACATACTGAGGTTCAGATCCACAAGTGAAAAACCCAACAGAATGAGGCCCAGATCCATAAGTGAAAAACCCTAATATCTTGTTACGCGTTTAAATAGAGTATTCGCAGCATCCATTGAAGTAGCAGTGTGCTCATTCACAACCCAGTGCTGCAATGGTACTTGTTCTACTCTTAATTCACATCTCCTTTCAGAACTGCTTTTCATTTTTCTTTTCATGTCTATTTTTATTTGATTTAATTGATTTTGCTTTTGAATTTGTTACAGGGTATCGATCTTAAGGCTGGGGGTAAGAACAAAAAGACCAAACGAACAGCACCTAAATCCAATGATATCTACCTCAAGCTTCTCGTTAAGGTCAATCTCATTTTCCTTAATTTTTTTTTAAGATACGAACTATGAGATTCATATTGTGTTATTTTATTTTATGTGACCATGATGATAAATGTGATCCCAGCTCTACGAGACCGTAAGGTCAGGGAATACAACTAGTTCCAACACACATTTGTCTGAGTCTCTTAATGCATTTCTCACATTATCTATTTCTTTTATATATATATATATTATTTTTAAAATTTAGATTGGAATTATGCTTATATGAATATGAATAATTGATCCATGGTTTGTGTTTTAAATTTACACGACAATGATGATAAATGTGATCCCAGCTCTATGAGACCGAAAGGTCTGGGAATAAATTTAGTTCCAACACACATTTGTCTGAGCCTAAGAAATTAATGCATTTTCTGACCATGTTTAGTTATTTTAGACTTTACCATATTTATATTAATATGATCGATGAGATCCATTATCTATTTTATTTTTTGTTTTATTTTTCGCTGCAATGATGATAAACTTGATCCCAGCTCTATGAGACCGAAAGGTCTGGGACTAGAACTTGTTCCAACACAAATTTGTCTGAGCCTCGGAATGAATTTCTCTCACCATATTTTTCACTGAATTTTTATATATGTTTTTTTTTTCATTTGGAAATAAAACAATTATTTTAAATACTTTATTTGAATATTATTTATTTTCTCATTTGATGGTTGTTTTTCTCTTGTTGGATTAGTAATTCCCAGTGATGTTACTTTTAACCATGCTAATGCTGAAATACATGATTATCAATAATATCATTATACTGAGGGAACCAATTCTTAATTCATATTTTATGTATCAAATGATTTTTGACTGTAGTAAAGATTCCTTATGAAGTTTATTTTAACTAAACTTTAGTTGTGTTTAATAATTTTAATATTTTATGTGTATCAGAAATCTGATTATATGTATTTCACTGTCAGCTATATCGCTTCCTTGTTAGAAGGACTGACAGCAATTTCAATGCTGTTATACTCAAACGCTTGTTCATGAGCAAGGTCAACCGACCTCCACTTTCCTTGTCAAGATTGATCAAGTACATGCAGGGAAAGGTTTGCCCCTCTCTCTCTAGGATATCAGAAATTGTAATTGTTTATGGTTTGACTGATTATAGTTTGATCTTATTTTCTTCTGGTGTTTTTTGTGTGCAGGAGGGTAAAATTGGTGTTGTTGTTGGTGCTGTAACTGATGATATCAGAGTGTATGATGTCCCAGCAATTAAAGTTACTGCCCTCAGATTCACAGAGACTGCACGTGCAAGAATAGAGAAGGCTGGTGGTGAATGCCTTACATTTGATCAACTTGCTCTCAGGGCCCCCCTTGGACAGAACACGGTATGAATGATATAAGTGTATTTGCTTCTGTTGCTTTCATAGTGATTCGTTCTATCTTTCAGTTGCATGTTGGAAACTTGTTTTTGCCGCCAATCTAGTGTAGTAGTCCCAAGATCATAATCCAACCTTGTTGGTAGCTTGATTTTACCTTTTAAATGGTGTGTTTTTGTTAGAGTCGTGAATAAACCTTTCCAGCTTGGTCTTATTAATAATTTTTTGCTCTTTTTTCTGTTATTTTAGTTTTACCAGTTAATATTATGTATGTTTATATATGTGATTTGTGATGAGATAACCTTGGTTATTTTTCGGTGCTTATAATAAGCTGTCATGAAGCCACATTTACTAAAATATTTGTTAATTTCAGGTTCTTCTCAGAGGCCCAAAGAATGCTCGGGAAGCAGTGAAGCACTTTGGTCCTGCTCCTGGTGTGCCACACAGCCATGCCAAGCCTTATGTTAGGTCAAAGGGGAGGAAGTTTGAGAAGGCTAGAGGGAGGAGAAAGAGTAGAGGATTTAGAGTTTAAGTTGACACTGATATCTGTTTTCAGTTTTGATACTTCGAAATTAAACCTTTGTTTTATTATATCCTTGAAGATAGTTTTTGTGGTATTTATTTTATCCAAGATTTAGTAGCATCAAAAATATTATTCTCCCATGCTCTTAACTCACATTTTATTTTCCTCTACCGAATGGTCAGCCATTTTTAGTTTTAGTCATAGATATTGCTTTATCTTCAAAAAAAATGGATTTAACATCAGTAGATAGTAGTTTTTTTGCAAAATTGAATTTGTTATAATCTATGTATACTTTCAAATTGAAGCATCAGTTTGATGCTTTTCGGGCATTCATGATTATTGAGTACTGATATTTAAATTCATGGTGAAATTGTAAACTCAATATTTGTTGTGTTCTACAATATATTACTATTAAAAGAAGAGCCATAATAGCCAGTCCATGCTGCTGTGAGCTCCCGCTATCTGCCAATAGCACATAAAAGGCATCAACAGTAGTATTTTGATTCCATTTGCTTCCACTGTTATGTTCGATTCCTTCCATCTCTCTTCTATGTTACTAAAAACTAAAAATGATTGAGGGTAGAAATAATTTTGTTGCCTTGCATTTGTTGCCCGAGTTATCATATACAACAAAAAGCACCGGACACAACGGATACACACAATTGAGCAATGATCCACCTCGTGCGACACATTATTCAATCTCTGTTAGTAACACCAATTAGGGTTGATTGTTGGCGGATTTGATCGGTTTTGGGTCTTACACTCAATTATATTGTTGGGTGACGGATAATAAATTACTTTCTATGCGTAATGGCTAACATTTTTGTATGTCTTCTACAACCTAAAAATACATAAATTTTAGCCAAAATTCTTAACTCTTTTTGTCTTCTAAGTTTTTAATGTCTTCTTTTAACTAGCAATAATAATAATAATAATACCATCTTATTAGTATCTAAATTAAAACCAAACCCGTTTAATAATGCCGAAACATAATTTGATTTATTTCGTTCGTTCGTGCTAAGTCACTTCGGTTGTAAGGGTGACTCCTATCTTAAATCACAGTATGAATTTATTCAGCAACGATAAAACAAAAGTTGAGTGATTTTTTTTCCATACCCTAAACACTACCGTAGAGTTTAAACACTTTTACAAATTCTCAATCGTTTCTATCCATCAAACAAATTATATATATATATATATATATATATATATATATATATATATATATATATTTAATTTCATATTTTATTTCAATATAATTTATTGCAAAATAATTTAATTATTTTTTAATTTAAATATAATGTCATTTTATTTAATCGATAGTTTTTGGATGCAATTGATTATATAATGGATAGTTAACCAATCCATCAATAGTATATTTATATGTCATAAGACTTTCGTGTTTACGTGTTACTTTCATATTTATTTAAAATAAATTTATTTTATTTAACAAAGCAATCTCAACAAACTCAATTATTTCTATCCGTTAAATGTCTCATTCATATTATTTATAATTTAATTTTAAAATTCTCTCTATAACTTAATTTTTGGTGATAACTGAAAATCAAATATTTGCGATTTCTAAAAAAATCTCTAAAATCTTCTTTTTAGTGAATTGATTTTAATGATAATTCTCAGATTGAAAAATATATGTTAGTATTTCAAATTTTGATACGAAATCAAAATAATAGGAGATCCGGAGAGGCCTTGGTTACGAACTTACTATTTATTTTTATTTTTGTGATAGAAATCTTATCTTAAATTTAAATTCATAGCTAATACGAAAAAATTGCTCAGTTGTGAAATAACAAGTGACCCCGAAAAACTACTTGCATATCTGGTCAAATAAAAAATAAATAAATTTAATAGCAGAGTTGGCTAAAGCATAAGACCATTGATTAATTAATATTTAGTTGGGAACTATAATTTAAGATGATATCTAGGTTTACAATATGTGATTAAAAAAAAAAAAAGATGTTATATCGACTTAGGATGATATCTTATCAAGTTAATTTTTTTTTTACTTAATAAAAAGATCTCACATTCTAATTTTGTGAAAATTAATTGTAAAAGAAATATTATAAAATATTAATTATATTAATTTAATAAATAATATAACATATAAATGTCAACTTAAAAGTATTAATAAAGTTCAATTGATTGCAATAGGATCTATAAATAAATTGGCTAACATGAGTTTTTAGAATAGTACATACACACTATTTTCCAGTTAAAAGATCTTATTTAATTTTTAAAAAAAATATTGAAAAAATAAATTTAAAAATATCATAATTTCAATCAAAGAAATTTAAATTTTGCTTTAAGCCTCTTAACAAGTTGGACCGAAGTTGACCAAGCAAGTAATAGAGAGAGATCCGTGGAGATTTTATAGGAAACAGATTATAATATAAGATAAGAAAAAACTGAGTTTGTTATATATCTTATTCCTACCTAGCTACATTACTATATATACGTTAACAAGAACAAGGGTTTACCATTTCACAAAGTTTCATAAATAATTCTATTAAAGCAAAATATGGGAGACGATATCAAATATTTTGTATACTGAAATTAAGAGTTTGCTTGAGGAAATGAAACAACTTGAACCAATACCAGAGTGTAGTTGTGGTGCTGCTTCAAAATCAACAATTCTAAATAGAAATCTATTATCTCTACTTAGAAGGAGTATTAATCACATCATAAGGGAAGATAAACTATTGATAGAGGAGAAGGAAAGTAAGAGTAATGTGAAATTTAAATTTGAACACTGTGGAAAAATTGGTCATAGCAAAATAAAGAAGGGCTTTGAAACTATAGGATATCCTTCTCATAGGAATACTCGACATTCAAATAAGGGTGTAAAGAAATATGGAACTGTGGAGGAGAAGAAAGGAGAAGATTATATTCTTCAAGATGTTCCTCATTTCTCTGATTATATTCCTAATCTTTCAGTACGTCGCATTTTTCACTCTATTTTTTTAATAAATCATGTTTCATCTTTTCACTTAAAATTCATTTTAGTTGTGAGGGAAAAATGCCATACTAAATATATTTAATCTCCCCAAAAAAATAAAATCTTTTATTGATTGGAAAAAATAGAGACAGTCTGTAGTAGTTTGTAGTGAATTAGGTCATTTATAATAATGAAAAAATATATTATTGATTTAAGTTTAAATATTTATCAGAAAGAAATATTTCATGTTTGATACTAATAAATAAAAATAATAATAATTATTAGATTCAGAAAAAAAATAGGAAGAAGTTATTAACAAAATAAAATTAAGTGGTTAATTTATCTATAAATTAAGAGAGAGTTGTTATAATAATATGAATTTAGAAAGTTGTTAAAATAATATAACATGTTATTTGTTTTGGCACATCTACTGAAGAAAAAAAATTTTAAATAGATAGATGGTCGCATCTCAGGATGCAACCTCCTACTGTCAAAAAAAAAATGTGTTATTTATTTTTATCATTTTATATTTATTATTTTTCTAATCATTGTGGTTGAAGACTATACTTTTTTTAATGGAGTAGAAGACTTAATTATTAAGGTATATATGGTTTAATTATTATTGGTGTTACTGCAGACATATCCTAGTCCTTTGCTAGACATCCCTGCCTACTCAGTTGCTAAGTGAGTTTTTATTTTTCCCATTTTCTCACTTTACTGATTTTCTTGATTGATAAACTGAATTTTACTTGCATTTTGCCAGACAATATTTTGTGAATGTTGATGAGTAATTAATTTCGTTCCATAATCATTCCATAATTAATTTCGTTCCACGTTTAGTTTTGGGTAATTAAAATTCATAAAATTACTATGAGCCGTAGTTCACGTGATTTTATTTAAATCTCGCTTTGAAACCAAACATGCACAAATAAGTACTTAAAATCAATTCCGTAACCAATCAATAACTTGTAGGGAATTGTAACTTTGTACAAGGAGTGAATATTTAAGAGTTATTATCCAAAATCTTGTAATCAAGAGGTCTCTGTGAAGCTGGTGGAATGTTATTTGTTACCTTAATTTATGTCATTTATTTCCATCTTATTTTGACTCTTGACAGATTGTTGTTCACAAAGACAGTCTAAGTGGAGTTCATTTTCGACTAGCTGGACCGCGTCAAAAGGTAATTTTCTACGTAGTAATGATACATGATACACGTGCGAAAGTGTAGTTAACTCAGTTGAGACAAAAAAATATAGTTAGTTTAACTATATAATTAACCACAATTTTCAACATTAACCGCGTACTCAATTGAATTAACCACATTTTTATACACGATTAGTCATATGTTGTAGGCCTACGAAAAATATCCGTGAAATATTTTTGTTTTCTATGTTGTGTGGATTTAGTTGTTTAATGATTAATATATTTTGCGCCTTATTTGTGTTAATCGGATATTCAGGTGTATTTTGAATCAGATGAAGTCCAAGCTGCTATTGTTACATGTGGAGGTTTATGTCCTGGACTCAACACTGTCATAAGGGAATTAGTTTGTGGCTTACACCATATGTATGGTGTCAACACAGTTCTCGGAATCGAGGTACATAACACATAAACGTTTATCATATAAGTGCTTTTATTTTAGCGTAAATTTTGCAATCTTTAGTTATCATTTGACTGTATTTAGTTAAAGAAAATGTTTTGATATGAAGGGAGGATACAAAGGTTTCTATGCTCGCAATACAATCAGTTTAAGTCTTTCAAGTGTTAATAACATACATAAGAGGGGAGGAACTATCCTTGGTACTTCACGAGGAGGACATGACACGAAAAAGATTGTTGACAATATTCAAGATCGAGGAATCAATCAGGTTCATTTCTATTTAACAATTAACAATATACTTTTTGTGTATGTACAAATTCATTAATTAATTAATATCCTTGTGAATAATTTTAGGTTTATATAATTGGAGGAGATGGAACTCATAGGGGTGCATCTGAAATTTTTGAGGTATTTATAATTTATATGAGACTACCAAACTTGTCAATTTTGAAATAAGATATTTATAGTGTTGATTATCAATACAGGAAGTAAGAAGGCGTGGTCTCAAATGTTCAGTTGTAGGAATCCCAAAAACCATAGATAACGATATTCCAGTAAGTCCTTTTTTTTGCACATTGTGGTTATTTGAATCTATTTATTACTACTCATTGGTTAAATTCTTCTCTCTTGCTTAATAGATTATTGATAAGTCCTTTGGATTTGACACTGCTGTTGAGGAGGCTCAACGTGCTATAAATGCAGCACATGTTGAACCTGAAAGTGTTGAAAATGGTATAGGGGTCGTCAAGTTAATGGGTCGATATAGTGGTAACTCTCTTATCAGTCCTTTAAGTTACATTATATGTACACTGTTACCTTTTTTCACGCATTTTGTTATAAAAGTACACATGTATTCTTATTGGTATCAAATCAAGCATTGTTTCATATATGCATTAATTCAATATGCAGGATCAATTGCAATGTATGCTACTCTTGCAAGTAGAGATGTGGATTGTTGCTTGATTCCAGAGTCACCTTTTTACCTAGAAGGTCCTGGTGGACTTTATGAATATATAGAGAAAAGACTCAAGGAAAATGGTCACATGGTTATTGTGATTGCTGAAGGTGCTGGACAAGAACTTCTTTCCAAAAGCATGCCATCCGTCGACAAACACGATGCTTCTGGAAACAACCTTCTTCAAGATGTTGGTCCATGGATATCCCAAAATATTAAGGTTTGATTGTTATTTGTTCTATATGTGTGAAATGGTCAAATACAATCTGTCATTTTGGGACATAGGGACTAATGCTTTTGAAGATATTTTCTGCCACTTACTTTTAAGCATTTCGATCTTCCAGGATCATTTTGCCAAAGAGAAGACGCTGGACATAACTCTCAAGTATATAGGTTTGTAAAAAATAAAAAAAATTGTATG
The DNA here is from genome assembly GCA_037974295.1 of Cicer cuneatum. Lineage (NCBI taxonomy): Eukaryota > Viridiplantae > Streptophyta > Magnoliopsida > Fabales > Fabaceae > Cicer > Cicer cuneatum. Next base: position 70,219,170 of record JBBPBO010001986.1, on the reverse strand, counting down.
TGTATCGATACTCAAAGGAGCAATCAATAACTGAAAGAATGTTGATGTATCTTTTCTGCATTGCAGATCCAACGTATATGATCCGAGCTGTTCCAAGTAATGCTTCTGACAATGTTTACTGCACACTTCTTGCTCAAAGTGCTATTCATGGAGCAATGGCAGGTTACACTGGCTATACAAGTGGACTTGTCAATGGAAAACAAACTTATATACCTTTCTATGTGAGTTCATTTAGCATGATATATAGCTTTTGTTTGGTTACTTTAACATGTTATAGCATTATTTATCACATTTTGGCTGCAAGAATGGTACTCATTTGGTTAACTCTTTTATTTTATTGCATTGATATTGCAGAGAATCACAGAGAAACAGAACAATGTTGTGATAACTGATAGAATGTGGTCTAGACTATTATCTTCAACAAATCAACCTAGCTTTATGAATGCCAAGGGTGATAAAGAAGACATAAAAGGAGAAAACTCACTAGACCAGTTGATAGATTGACATTGTTCAGAAGACACTTCTGTCCACGAAATCAGCCGCATTTTTCCCGCAATCACTTGCTGATCGAAACTCATCCTAGCATGATCATTCCGTGTAAAAGGGAGTAGAGCTTTGCATGTTTTGTACTCTTTTTCTCTTCGCCGAAATTTAGATAGATGTTGCTTATGCCCTTGGCTGTTTATGTTGGGTTTTGGCCTATTTCCCCCAACTTTTTGTATTTTCTCATTATTCTTATTGAATAAAATTTTGTGTTGATGATAGGTGAGTCGATATAGTTGGAATGTTTTGACAATCATGTTTTTACACTCTATTAATTTGATTAAAAAATAATGTTTCATTTTGTTACTTGTATGCTCAATAATTTGAATAGACTTTGCTCTGTCCAGAAATGAACTTCGTTAGTAGCTAAGTTTTCTACTTTAATAACGTAGGAAAGAAAAATGAATTGCGTTAGGTGTTGATACATAATATACATTTATTTTCGGAGTGATTTTAAGTTTATTGTTTGGATGTTAAAAAAATGCAATTGATTTTGATGGTTTCCATTACATCTGATTCTATTAGTTACCCTTATATTATTACTTTATAAATATGAACTAAATCTATTCTTCAAAAATCGCAAATCGCAAATGTCAGTTAAATTATTTCTTAATGAGTACTACTAAATTGTCTCTGAAAACAATCTATTTAAGAATTTTTTTAGAAATTAAAAGTTCATCCAAAAAGTAGACTAAAATTTTGTTCAAAAAGTAGACTAAAATTTTGTTTGGAAAAATTAGCTGATATATATTAAGTAAATTGAAATATTTGATAAAGTTCACCGTTTAATTAGTTTAAAAATGTAAAATGATATTTTTAATTAAAAATAAATTTTATCAAAGTTCAAACCCATTTTTCTTTTCGGTCAAAGAAGAAAGTACCTTGAAGTTAGGATACTAAAAAGATAAAGACGTATCTAGAATGAATATAAATATTTCTTGTTAAAATATTACTACTCTTAAATTAAAAAAATTATCTTTTATTAAACGAAACTCAGAAAATTATGTTTTTTTTAATGAATATATATATATATATATATATATATATATAATTTTTTAAATAAAAATTTGCTACCGTATCCAAACTATTTTATCTTAGATTTAAAAAATTCAACAAAACTACCATATTGCTTCCAAGCATTCGAACTTCACATAATAAAGGCCACCACAATCAGCCCGACACAATCACATATCATAAATCGAGAAAAGATTTTCTTTCCGTGACTTTTCCTTTAAAGCATAATTTTACAATTTTAAAGGGGAATGAATCTATCCAATTTTGATAATTGAGTAGTGACAACTGACAAGTTATTGAAGCAAAAACAAAAACATAACAAAGCAATTTTAAGTTCATTAGAACAAGAATTACAATCTATGGTGCAAAACGAAAACGGACCCTAATCATCTACAACTACAGTATAAAGCTGCAGAGTTAAGAACCATTAGATTTAAGAAGAGGATACAAATACAGACAAAGAAAAAGTTTCCACAACAACACAATCACGATTAGTACAAATAACACTTAATAGCAACGAGCTTGTAAATGTACCTTCAAATTGCAGCTTAATTATTTATTAGAAGACGATATTTAACTAAACACCGAGTGACAAAATCAGAACTTCTTGATAAATTCATAAATGTGATTGCTGATATCCTCAGCAGCTTCTTGGTTGTTGAAGTGAGCAACACCTTCTTGAATAATTACTTCTTCCAAATTTGGCACATCTCTCTTGAAACCACCACTCTCAATATATTGCTTAGTACCCAACGAATTGTAAACTAAATCCAAATCACCTGTGATGAATTTCACAGGTACTTTAACTTTTGCTCCAGTCCATGCTGCAGTAAGCTCCCAATTTCTGTAAAAATTACAAAAAGAAAAAAAGATAAATTATTATTAAATAAAGTTATATTAATAGTCATTTTGCAATTGTTCTCGAAAAGATCTATCTCCGTCTCTTATTTTACAAGAGTCTATAAAAAATTTCAACTCTATTCTTTGAGATTACAAGTCAAACTCTACGGAGTTTGAGACATTATATAGATATAGAATTGAATTGTACTGTTAGTTTTCACTATATTAAGATTGTCCAATTTTAGTTACTCAATATTTCAAATGTAACAGTCACGTATCATGTAATATCAAAACTGTACACCTTTAATATTTGGAGGACTAAAGGTGGAATTAAATTATCTATATATAGATCAATAATTAAGATATATAAATGACACGTGAATCATGGAGAAAGGGGCATCTAGTTAATTCGGAAAATGACAGAGTCATAAAGACTTACAAGTTGAGATTTCTATAGTAGTTAAGGCCACCGGTGAATCCTGATTTATCAAATTTAGAAGCATAGTAAGACACATCTTCTTGTGAGAGCCATGAAGGGAGTGGAATTGTACTTGAAGGATCTATATTAGAACCCATGCCTTCTTTGGGTAGGATAGGGGGCCCAGATCTACGACTTGTGAGCATGCCCTTAATCAACAGTTCTGACCCAACTTTGGCAAATTCAGCTTCTGTTTTCCCTGGTTCCTGTCACATGGTTTGGAATTTTATTATACACAACAAATATACTATATATATTCTAGAATTAACGTATAGTATCAGATAACCATCAACCAACTTTTCACGATCCTGTTCAATGTGTGTCTATTTGAAATTAATACCATTTTATTCGGTTATTGAGTTTCAATTTTCAAGCTAGATGCATTGTTTTACATTAACTAAAATTTTGTATTTCATCTTAATTATTTAGACTTAAATTCATACTATACATAAGAAGATGTAATATTAAAAATACTATTTTGACTTTATTAATGACACACATAATGTTTGTGATTTATAGACATTATAAAACTTTCTCGAGTGATAATACTATATCAAAATAAAATTCTTATTTATATAATCAAAAACCTCCATTTATTTAAGGAAAATGCTAACTAAAAATCTAACATTTGGATTAAACCAAACAAAAATGAATTTATTCTCAGAATGATGGGTTTTTCTGTCTGTCCTATTATCTGTATCTCATAAATGGGGAAGGAGCCTGAAAACTATAAGTAGTGTACTTGAATTAAATACAATGAAAAATTAAAGTACCACGCAACTGGCAACTTAGGAGGCATATTGTTGTAACCCATTTATGAAAACACAAACACAAATACTGTTCTGAAACAAGAAAGATGATTTTGGAATAAGCAATAATTACAAGTAGTTGGCTAGTTGCTTTCTGGTATAATATTATCATGTCAAAATCAATGGTGCACTGTACATTATAATCCAAATGCGAAGTCATTTTAAAGTTTAAATACCAGTCACTTTCTGATTAATAATTCGATGAATTTTTATCGTTCTTTTAACCGATCATTATCACTAATTTTACTTTAAAATATATTAAAGTCATCAAAATCAGCCATCACTAAAGTTAGAGAATCCATTTTCTAATTAATAAGCTCAAGAGGAAGAGGGTAAAAGAGTAATAGCTCCATCTCTTATTATAAACACACATTACCGGGATATTAAGGCACTTGTTAGTGTTCCAAGTATTTTTTTTTATTAAAATTACATTAAAAATTATGTTCTAAAAATTTATAAATTAAAATTTCTTTTTTCAAAATAAAATTATTATTTTTAATTCTTTAAGAAACATGACTCTTTCGGCAAAACCCATCCCTTACTATAAATACACATTTTTCAACAACCAGTTGTAAGTCTCATATTAACTAGTTTCGTTTCTGCTCACTCGTATATATAAAATATTAACCCAAACTTACATAAATGACCTCTAAATACATTTAAAAGTTATTTATTTTATTTAATTGTAACATATTTTGTCTTTTTAATTATCGGTCAAAGTTAAAGGTGTAAATGTTTTAAAAACATAAAATACCTATGTAGACAAAAAAGAAGATAAAAGGATTTATGCAGTATTTCCGTAAATGTTGTTACAATAAAATAAGATAAAAGACATTAAATATAATTTTGCTTATTCTTTATTAACTATTATCCGATCTTATATTCTTTATTAACTCTTACTCGGCAATACTGTGCTCGATATAAAGATAACTTAGTAGATTTTAATTTTATTTTATTATTAAAATTTGTGCTTAGAATATGGACGATTCCATCTTTAATGTCATCAATATGCGGATTGCGGGAACGTGACCGACCGACCGCAAGGGCCCAACGACACATTTAGATCAATTAAAGGTTTTTTGTTTGTTAAAAATAATTATAGCATCTAGTCATTATAAAAAATACTTATTTTTGTCGATAATAATTTCTTTAAGTATTTTTTGAAAAACTTATTTAGGTGTAAATTTAATTGTTTTAAAAAAATATATATATAGTATATTTGGAAATTGTTCCTTATTTAATGATATAGTATATTTTTTATATGATAATTTAACTCCATAAAGATTGATAAAAGTCTATGACATGTGATTTCAAGCATAAAAAAATACGTCTCAATTCTCACTCTACAAAAAATAGTTGAAATTGCAAAATAAAATTCCAATTCTCGTTCCATTGTACCACAAGAACAAATTGAAATCTTGGTTGAGTTACTAAAACAGATTTGAAAGTAGTGAATGTATAAAAATAGTTAAAGTTAATTATCAATATTAATAAAAAAGAAGAAGAAGAAGAAGAAGAACCTGGAATCTGCAGATATAATAATCATCCCCAAACAAAGCTCGCATGCCATCAACAGTTTTGACTTTGGGATTTCTAGGCATAAACGGAACACTCAAACAAACGTAAGCTTTGATTCTTTCAGGACGAAACAAACAGAGATACCAACCAACGATGGCACCCCAATCATGAGCCACAAGAAAAACTTGATCCACACCAAGAGAGTCGATAAGAGCAACGATATCACCAACTAAGTGAAATATTGTATAACTGTTTACCGAACCTGGAGCTTCGGTGTCACCGTATCCACGTAGATCTGGAGCGACTGCTCTGTAGCCGAGGGAACCTAGAGACGCAATCTGATGGCGCCATGAGTACCAGAGTTCAGGGAAACCGTGAAGGAATAAAACAACTGGTCCTTCTTTTCCTTTCTCAGCTATATGCATTTTGATTCCATTTACTTCAACTGTTCTGTGTTCGATTCCTTCCATATCTTTGGAGTAGGGTTTAATTGAAGCGAATAGAAGGATGATATATATAATAAAATCGGGCGATTTAAACTAAGAGGTAGTTTGTTTGTGAGGAGTAATTAAAAGGAATGCACGTGTAACGATATTTGGGGACTCTTCGTTTGTGACTTGTGAGTTGTGTGACCAGACTACGCACTCTTTGTCTTATTCACATTCTTTACTTTTTTTTCATGTAACATCGTGCTCATTAATTACTGTACTGCCATTTTGTTTTTGACAAATTAATGTATTACCGTGAACAGCAATAATTTAAATACATTACTTTATATTTATTGGTGGTGTAAATTTTTTAACAAATTGGACGATAGAGTTTGGTTGGATATGGTTTTTTTTTTCTTCTTAAAAGGTGAAAATAATGCGATTCATTTTAAATAAGGAATACAATTAAATTTTTTAATCAATATTGTATCCAAAATTAAAAATGTTATTCATTTTAAAATGATTCATTTCTAAAAACTAATCGTAAGACGAGAGTGATATAAAAAAAATTAGATCAGAATTCAATATTAAATAGAAATGCGTTTATTTAGCGTGTATACATGCCACGATTTCCAAGAGAATTGAAAAGAGGTTATCTTTAGAGTAGAATTTTAAAAATATATAAGTTGTTATTTAGTACTATTAAATTCGATCATAAATATAGACATTTGAGAAATATTTTTATTCTTTTTTGTAAGTCTATCTTTGAATATTTAAGTTGTATTAATTGTTCCTTTATTAACATATTTTTAATTACTTTATCTCTTTTTCTGTACGCAACAATAAATATTATAATAAAAAATTAATTAATTATTTTTTAAATGAAAAAACTGTAAAAAAAAAATAATTATCAATAAATTTAATATATTTTTTTTCATAATTTAATCAATAATTTCTTATATTTTTGGAAGGAAGTAGTGATTGCATTTCTATAGATGATATTTTCCTCTTTTTATGGATAAAACCAAAGGTAGTATTAATAGGAAAAAAATATAAATTGATAATTTTACTAAGTTATTTTTATTGACCATTGATTTATTTTTATGATTATAAATGGAAAGTAGATAATAGTAACTTAAGAGCAGTAAATATAGTATTTTTTTATTTATCACAATTAGTGACTCATTTGATTATTTTATATTAAATAAAAAAAATTATAAATAAAATAAAAAACGTAATACTTTTACTATATTATCAATATCGGTGAAGTCACTCTTATTATTATTATTGATTGGATGTTATAATTAAAAGAAAAATAATTACTCTTTTCAATGATTATTATGTAGGCTGCTCTCAAAACAATAAGTATATTTTGAATTTATGAGTGAAAAACACATTTATTGTTAATAAGGTTAGTCTACAAAATAACAATCTACTTTCGTCTATTTATTGTATTTTTTAGATTTAATTGCAGTTTTAGTCTCAATATTATTATTAATTCACATAATTAGTCCATCTATTTTAAAAGTCGATAGTTTTTATCTCTCATTCAGGATTTTTTAACTAAAAAAATAATTATTTAACATATTTTAATTGAAGTGATATACAATTCTATAATATAAACTAGTACAATTTAGCCTTGTTATATCGGTTCCTATGTACATGTTAGATCGGTTACTTACCCGATCTAACATCAAGCGTTGTAATAAATAGTTAACTATAAAATCGGCTAAAATGATAGATGTAACAAGTCAAAATTTAAAATTGATTTGTTAGATCGGTTAAATTTGAATCAATATAACAAATCAAATTTAAAATTGATTTATTAGATTAGTTAAATTTGAATCAATCTAACAAGTCAAATTCAAAATTGATTTATTAAAGAAGAAGTTGAATTCTTTGTGCTATTGCCATCACAATGAAAGAGAGGTTTTAGTGGAACAAAAATAAAACCAAAGACATTAGTGCCAGTTATAAATTTAGCACCATATATGTTAGCTACATTTTCAGTAGCTGATGGCTAAATACACAAGAAGGGGTAAGCTTTAGAGTCAAATATGTTAATGCCGGCATGAACAAAGCTAATCAAATCATTTTTACCTTGTTTAAGTTCAAAACAAGAACTACTAAATCAAGTTCCACAAATATAAAAGTTACATTAACTAAAAACTCTCTACTTTTCTACATATTCATCTGTGAGATGAACCATTACAATGATCATTTAAAAACAACTTTGAAAATAGACAGTTTGACACCTTTGCAAAAGAAGATTTGTGTTACTTGTTTGCCAAGAAACGGACTTTTAAAATAAAGAGACCAATTTCGTAAATCAATAAAAATAAAGAGATTAAAACTACAATTAAATATATTTCTTAATATGTGTGTAAAAGTGATAAGTGCCAAATTTATCTAATTTTCCATGATTTTTTAGGCACTTATACGTTTGAAATGTTTAAGATATATGTTAAATTATCCCTCAATAGGTTATTTTAGCAAGTAGTTAGTTTCTATATAAATATTATGGTAAATATGTTAATTATAAGTGTTAATTACTTTGTGTTTAATTGTAGGAGAAATATCAAAGTGGTCCAAGCAAAGGAAAAGCAAAAAGTCAAAGTTGAAGAATTTGGCTTAAGCCAGAAGAATGCTGAAAGCAAAACCAGAAGGACTGTTTAAGCGAAAATGAGGCAGAGACGGATTTTGAGGAACTCAGTTGGCTTAAGCCATATATTTTCTAGCTTAAGCGGGCAACCTTTCCTAAGCATGAAGAAACCTGTTGGCTTAAGCCAGATTGGCCTGACTTAAGCGAGACCATCAACTCATTTCCACTCTTTGAACCATAAAGATATAATCCAATATCTCATGGCACAGTTGTGTTGTTATTCCATTTAAGTGGATAGAGTACAAGTGAAACTTCTAAGAATAACGAAATAGACTTAGCAGCATGGTTATTATTTCATTGGAAGATCAGCTCAGAACTTTTTGATGAATTCGTAAATGTGATTACTGATTTCTTCTGCTGCTTCTTGATTGTTGAAGTGAGCCACTCCTTTTTGCACAATCACTTCCTCCAAATTAGGTACATCTTCCTTGAATCCTCCACCATGGATATATTCCTTCATGTTAAGTGAGGTGTATACCATGTCTAACTCACCTGTAATGAATTTCACAGGCACATATATTTTTGCTCCACTCCATGGTGCCATCAGCTCCCAATTTCTGCAATATAAGTAATAATTTATCTATCATTAGAATTGGGACACTTTTCATACTAGCACAAATATTGACCCTGATACATGCCGGCAATTAGATGTAATTAAGTATGTCGGTGTTTTGTCAATGTCAGATAGAAGACACGTGTTATTAATGTTAATATATTGAAAAACAATTTTGAGGAGCATAGAGAAACAGAATATTACAAGTTTAAGTTTCTATAGTAGTTCAATCCTCCAGTGAAGCCCGTTTTCTCAAATTTGGAGACAAAATAAGCAAGATCAGCTTCTGTGAGCCAAGAGGGCAAGGTGTCAGTCATATTTGGATTAAATCCAGTTCCATACTCTCCCTTTGGAAATATTGGAGGACCAGTTTTCCGAGTTGTTAAGATATTTTTCATCACATATGCAGTGCCTACCTCAGCCATCTGAGCTTCCATCTTGCCAGGTTCCTGCCACACAGATGATAAAAGATATTCAGAACTACCATTACAGTAATTTCTCACTTCATTTCACAAACAAATAATTCTGATTCCAAATATTATATTGGAGCTTCATAACCCGAATTTTTTATTTTAATATCCTTATTTTTTACCACCAAAATGCGCTACTTTCGAAAAATAATATACAAAATTGTCCTACTTTTAAGGGCTAGTGGAAGGTGCTTCTCCAAGGAACGACTAGCTGAAGAAACTATTTTTTTTTGTCTAGTGAGAGGCCGCTTCTCCAAGAAATGACGACCTGCTGGTTATTTTTTACTATGCACATTTTACAAATTTATATAATTATATCACTTTTGCTACCTATTATCCCATATTACTACATACATCCACCAAATTTTTTTTAAAATCAAAATTTCGAATATATCGAAAACCTATTTCTCAAATTAATTCATCTCAATTATCTTCATTCATCTCTCTCTAAACCTAATTCTTGAACTGCCTTTGGTGCAGATTATGGAGTTTGGGAATTAGATTTAGGGAGAGATCAATGAAGATAATATAGATGAATTAGTTTTAGAACTTGATTTTGGAAATACAGGATATATTCAGAATTTTGATTTTATAAAATATTTAGTGGATGTAGGTAGCAATATGAAAGTCTAGGTAGCAAAAGTGATGTAATTATATAAATTTGTAAAATGTGAAGAAAAAAAATAAATAACTTCCTTAAGAGCGACCTCTCACTGTGCAATAAAAAATAATTTCTTCAAGTTATGTCGGGAAGTGACCTTCTATTAGAATTAAAAAGTAGGACAATCTCAGGTATTATTTTAGAAGTGGAATATTTTGGTGTAAAAAGAAAAAAATATTAAAGATAAAAAATTCTCATAACCCACCATAGAATACTAGGACTGTTAGAAAGAAAACCGAACTAAACTAAATTGTTATATTCTGATTCGTCCAGAATCAAAATTAGTTATACAAAAAGGTTGGTCCCGCTAGAGGTAAATAAAATTTGATTGAGAATTATTAAAGTAAAATTCTCTTAAACAAATGATGAATAAAAGAGTGGAAAAGTAATAAATGGAAGAACCTGAAATCTGCAAATATAGTAATCATCTCCATAAGCAGCACGCATAGCATCAACAGTTTTGATTTTAGGGTTTCTATGAAGTAAAGGAACACTCAAACAAACATAGGCTTTAATTCTTTCAGGACGAAACATGCAAAGATACCAACCAATAATAGCACCCCAATCATGAGCAACAAGGAAAACTTGTTCCACACCAAGAAGATCAATAAGGGCAATAAGATCACCCACTATGTGAAACCCCGTGTAACTGCTTATCGAACCTGGAGCTTCGGTGTCACCGTAGCCACGTAGATCTGGAGCAACGGCTCTGTAGCCGAGGGAACTTAGAGCCATGATCTGATGCCGCCATGAGTACCAGAGTTCAGGGAAGCCGTGAAGGAATAAAACAACTGGTCCTTCTTTTCCTTTCTCAGCTATATGCATTTTGATTCCATTTACTTCAACTGTTCTGTGTTCAATTCCTTCCATCTCTGTTTTTTTTGGATGTTTATTTAATGGATAATGTTAATAATCATCAAATCCGGCTTGTATTTATAGAAAAAGGAACTGTTTACAACTGCTTCCAGAACAATCTTAGGAAAGGCTAACATATCGGCACTTACCGGTGAAAATTTAATTTTCAAACTGGTCCCTTTTAACTCTTTTATTTTTTAACAAATGATGTAACTTTAAAAATTAAAATGTAAAAACAAAATTATAATTTATGTTATTTATATTTTTAAATTATAAAAATTATATTTTTATTCAAAATTTAATTTTTATTCTTTACTAATATTTTTAATGTTTTCAAAATACTTGTTAGCGTGATTTATAAGATAAAATTAATTAATTGAATTTTTGTTTATAAATAAATGTCATACTAACTAACAAGGAAAATGAAAAAAATTTGAATAAATAATCACACTTTTTACAATTTTAATATATTTTTTTTATATTTAAATTTTTAAAAAATATCTAACATCATTCCGTTTCGTCTGTCAACAATAATTTGATCGATTGTGTCGTTTCGTTTGTCAATTTATGCCTTTAATAATTTTCGCTTTCGCTACAAATAGCCATCCGTTGATTTTTTAAGGAGACGTATAAAAAACACAACCATCTTTGTACAAATAAAAACTATTTGTCCATCAAAATAAATGTTTATTTAAACACGTTTTCCATGAGTCACTCTCTAATTTTCGTCTACAATGTATTTTGGATTTCTCCACATATATATATATATATATATATATATATATATATATATATATTATAAATTTAAAAATTTTATCTATTATAATTAATATAATAAAATAATTATTATTAGATGATGATAAACATATTTTTTATAGTGATGAGATTATAATTTTTAATATTTAAAAATATATTAAGTATATTTAATATGTGTATATATAAAATTTTAAAATTACAATAATATTTTTAACCGAGCGAGTTCAATGTGGAGTGAATATCAGCACACTCGCACCCGTCTCCCCCCTAAATTTTAATTCAAGAGATAATTTGCATCTTCATCAAATCAAAATGAATTTTCTCCGTTCAAATCAAGACTATTTCACCTAGTGTGGGTTATATTGTCATTCCCAGCATCAATTAAGCTACAATACAATATTGATAAAAGTCATTGAAGATTTTATAGATAAAGTTAAAAAAACGAGTTTATAATTTATAAAATATAAATTTTGTTTGATAAGAGATATTTATATTTTTTTATATAAATTAATTTAAGAAGTCAATTATTTTTCTTTAATTTTTATTATTGTAATTAAATTTTATTATATAATTTATTTATTATAATGTAAAATAAATAATATTAAAATTTTAAAATAGCTTTAAAAAAATAATTTACATAAATTTAAATAATTTTAATAAATAAAAATTTCAAGAAAATGATTTGAAATAATTTAATTATTAGAATTTAAAATAAATAAAAATATATTTGATTAAAAAGTAATTTATTTATTATAATTTAAATTTAAAAATAATTAATATTTTAAAGTGAATAATTTATTTATTTTAATTTGAAATAAATAAAATAGATAAAAAAATAAAAATATATCACATTGATAAAATTAAAAACACTACTTTTAAAATATTTGAAGCATGAGTTGATAAAATTTATTTTTAATTAAGAATAATTTTTTATATCATTTTACATTTTAAGTTAATTAAATCGTTAATTTTATTAAATACTCAATTAACTTCACAACTATCAGTTAAAAATTATAAGGTATAAATTATTAGTTTATTTTACCAAACTGAACTTAAGTCTTAGTTATATTTTACCGTAAAATTGATATAATAATTTTGTTAACTCGCTTGAAAATTAAATATGTATTTATCGTAAGAAACAAATTTAGAAATCAATCAAATGAAACTCACAAAATTTATTCACAATATTACAACACCAACACACTAACTATTTAATAAAATAAAAATAATTAAATGTAATTATAATATTAACATCAAACATTATTTGAATGTAAAAAAATCAAAAAAATGCATAAATAATAGTAATTATGACTCTTTATTTTTACTAAATTTTAATATTTGATAATGTAAAATATACTATTGCGACTTTTTAATAGTGTATTAGTCTATTAGAGGCATATGTGTAAAATCAGCTGATGAATATTTGTCTTGAGTTTTAGGAGTGGTAGTTTTAGCGGTAAACTTTGATAAACATGCCGCAAAATCAAAGCTAAAAGAAATAACTTGGACATTATATTCACACACGGCTTCAGATATGTTCAATTTATAGATTTAATGAAAGTGTGATGTTTTTAGATTTGGTGAAGTTAATAATGAGGAAAAGAATAGGTGAAGAAGGGGACAAACATTGACGTGTTTTTATTTCAAAAAGAATCCTTATTTTAATTTTATAAAAAATAATTAATTAAAAAATATAATTTTATTGATTTAGAGTTACCACCTCAACATCTAATAAATTATATCAAATTTAAAAGATTACAAATATATTTTTGCTTAATTTTAATTAAATAGACAAAATAATAGAACTTGAAATTCACTTATAATATCTCACTACACGTTATATTAAACATTTTTAATATAATTTTTTTAAGAAAATTTTAAAATAAAACATCAAATAATTTTTTTTGTCAACAATGAAAAATTGATTTAAATTGAAATATTGAAAGTCATTTAAAAATAATTTTTATAGTATGCTAACTCTTTAAAGAACTTTTTTTAATAATTATTTTTAGAATAATATTATTAAAATACTAAATTTGACATAAAATAAAACACAAATATATACAAAATACAATGGAAGTCATACTATGTTTTTTATAAAATATTAAAATATTATATTTATATATAATTTTATATTAAATTATGTTTTAATAATATTACTTTTAAAATATTAGAAAAATCATTTTCCAAAGAGTCTCAACGTAACAACTCAAACCAATTTTTCGTTAAGAACTTTATTTTAATTTTTTTTAAAATTATAAAAAATATATAATAACGTAACAACACGGTCGACACTTACGAGACAGACTCTTAAGTTTTGTTCTTTACTGAAAATCCAAAATCAATGATAAAGGAAGGATTTTGGAATCCTGCCGTTGAAGATGAATGCCCCAACGAGACAACACCGTTTGTTACAATTAAAAAACAAAAAATTTTATTGTAATTTTAATTTATTTATTTATTTTATTTTTTTTAATTTATGAAATTAATTTTTTTTTATTTTTTATTTTAAAAATCGACAATTTTAATTATTTCATTTAATTTTTAACTAAAAAATAACGTAACATATTTTAAATAACGTATCATATGATGCAATAAAATAATTAACACTCGTAAAATCGAAATAAAATATTATAAAAACTCAACTTTTAATATTAATTTTTTTTTATATTTATAATTTAATTAATAAATCTGAATAATTAATATATTTAAATAATTTTATATCATAAAATTGTATGAAATTGTATATGATATTATTGAAAATATACTAAATTTTTATTTTTTAATTAAAAATATGAAAAGAGAGTAAAAATGTTAAATTTTAAAATAAAATATAAATTTCATAGGACAGTTATTAAACCAAAAATTTATTGGTGTCAGGACCGCACACTGCACACAATGCAGAGTCATTAAATCCAATAGTACTGGAGTGTGATTCTTCAGCACCGGCAGAGATTTCCACATCCACTTTAAAATCGTATTAACTATTCATTATTTACTTCTTTTCATAATAACTAAAAATAAAAAATAAAAAATTAAATACAATTTTAGTTCTTCTATCTTATCTGATATATAATTTTGGTATCTATTTTTTTTCACTGCAATTTGAATGTATCTATTTTTGAAAATTCATGACATTTATTGATTCTCAATTTTCCAATGTTACAACGTAATAAAGTGATATGATATCCATGTTATATTTAACTTACATATTTAATTAGTTAATACATTAAGAATTAAGAAAATAAAAAAAGCAAGAAAGACACAGGATTGATGTCCAAATTTAAAAAATACAAAATCCAAACTAAAACATAAAATCAAAATAAAAATGACACATTCTACACAGGATCGAAGAACTAATATTCTTCTTCCACCAAAAACGAATTGGGGAAGTGTATATTGTTACGAGAAATATGTTTGCAAGAAAAGAGAAAAATAATATGTGCAACATTTAACATTAACAAATTGTAACTATTAACTCTCCCATGGTCATCCAATTGCTCCATATATGTGAGCGTTCTTCTCTTTCTTCTACTAATTATTCATACCAAATAACACTACTCAAACGAAAATCTAGAGCTAAAAATAAATCATTTAGTAGAGAAAAGCATATTTAAAGCAAAGATATTTCCTATGAAAAAAATCATCTAAAAAAACAAAGATTTTGAATCTGTAACGGTATAAATCAAAACCCCTAAATAATAGTAGAAATAAAAAGAGAACCGAAGGCATAGAGTTCAAAAGAGAATGAACAAAGGGGTAGAGTTAGTGGTGCATGGATGCCTTCATCCTTAGATTCAATCACTTTTGTCAAAAAATGAAAGAAAAAAAAAAGAGAAACAAGAATGATTACAGAAGATGAAGAGGGGATTTTGGATCCAGTGGGTATGAGAAGTATTGTTTTGTTCAATATCTGTAAATCTGAAGACAAAATAACAGATCAAGTAAAGAAGTAGGTAATAAATAGATCTAGATTGTTTTGTTGTCGTCTTTCACACATCTGCCATCGACACCGACAATATGCAGCAATAACTAGCCTTTCTTTTCACTAAGAAAATAAACTAGAGAACATAGAAGGATGAGACACTAAGCGATGCAAAAGAGGCGCTAGGTTTCTTTGGGGTTTTTGTTCCTTTGTGCAAAGCAATTGTATCCAAAACAAAGAATACCAAAACCTGAAACAATCGAAACAGATTAAATCCATCGTCATCATCACACATCTAATGCAGGGGTATGGACATACATCTAATGCAGGGGTATGGACACACACTCGAATTCTTGTGACTGTGATGGGAGAAAATCTTGAATGACAAGAAGCCTAGGGTTCTTCGATCTTGTCTCTTTTTTATTTTGATTTTATGCGCATCACCTTTTATTAAAAATATTAATAATTAAATATGCAAGTTAAATATGAGATGGATGCCATATCACTATTTATATTGCCACATCAACAAAATTGAGAATCAAATTGATGATTGGACTAAATGTTTGGATTTTTAAAAATAGAACCAAGATTACGAGAGAAAAAATATGGGGACAAAAAATATGGATTTGGAAAAATAAGGGGGTAATACAAAAACACACATCAAGAGGCAGATATCACTAAATACTAAACACTATTGTGTCGAATGACAATTACTAGACTGCATTACCAAACCATGAATACTCCTTTCAATATCATCTTGAAGATTATAAAAATCCACATGATTTGTTTCTTCCTCTTGTAAGTTCAAGTTTACCCATCAATAACGGTCAGATGTGCACAACAAGAAAAAGAAGATGCCCATGACTCATGAGCATCAAAGCCTCTCCCTATCTTTCTCTTCTTTCAAACTCTTCAAAAACATCACTCAAGAACCTAAAATCCTTATGTCTATGTAGTTCAATTCAAATTTGATAATTCAATCACATATGAACCCAAAATAACAATAAAGGGTAAAACTATAAAAATATATTGGCACATAACACAATGATTGGCTGATCCCGAAATATCAAGTATCAAATCTGGCAGGTCAAAAGTTTGCATCCTACATAAGGCCACCACCAATCCACAAAAGGGAATCGACTGATCATGAAAATACATGTTGAACAAACTCAATCTCAGTGTTTCAGATGTACGTACAATCCTCCCCACACCCCAAATGGTAGATTGCTTCTGACAATAGCAAAATAATTAAGCACCTAAGAAAGTAAACTTGGCTCTTTGCATACTTTGTCGTCCACACTAACAAATCCATACCTTCTCAACGCTAATCAAAACTAGCATTTAAAAAGTTCAGCAGTTCATTTCTCTTGCTCTCAGCCACCTTATCTTCTTTTGTTTTATCAAGTTTGAGAAGAATCTACAAATAAACAAAAGGAAGCAGATTCAAGATTGTGAATAACGTGACCCAAGAAAAAGGTAACAATCAAATACTACACCAATACCTTCTTGCCAGATACAGCACTACGACGAACACCATCATCTTTGTCTCGCCCTAAAAACTGATTGTATACAAAAAACTATCAAAATGAAGAACCATATAAGCAAGTATTTACATTGACTTTCCGAGCCAGATCATAAAAAAAACCTTGGAAAGCTGCACAGGGCTGCTGCTCCTCTCATCGTTCTGCTTCTATATAAGACTCCCATTACCACCAAAAACCCGACCAAGAAACAACATCCAAGCAAGCCAATCAAGCGCCAGACATGTCACAGATCCAGCTCCAATTTCAAAGAGCCAAAACAAAAAATAGGAAGGAAGTATCATAAGCATCTCAGACTGGAATGTACTAAACATACATGAATTTAATGGGGGAGGAGGAGGCTGCAAATTTGCAGCACAATTAATTGTATATGTAATATGCAACTTTTAGTCCGGAAAAAGGAACAATGACAATAGATCAATATTTTCAAGGTGTAAAAGATGATGTGAAGGTACTCCTATAGAGATATCTTAAGTTGATAAATCTTAGCATGGATGAATATCAATTTTAAAAAACTTCCAGCAATTAGCAGTGAGCATGTTGACTCATGTTTAAACACAAGATGGTGATTTAAATGAAATCAGGTATCCCACATGATGTGGATATTTCAGTTACAACAAAAGTTGAAACTTTAAAGATGAATAATATTAAACTATTTATAAACAACCCAGTGGAAGACAAGGTATGCAAAAGTGACCTACCTCTTTTAGATTATGTTTCTTCCGCTTATGGCGATGGCTTCTACTACGCTCTTTTTCCTTATTCTGGCAGGGAAAGAAGAAGGTGCGATAAACAGACAAGTTTATAACTAGTACAAATTGTAGTACACAAAAAATCACCTTCTTCGGTCTATCACTTTTTTTGTGCCTCTTTGACCGATGAGATGTTTCTTGCTCACTATCAGAAGAACTCTCACTTCTGTAGTAAATATAACAATAATAAATCTCTTATGATATGAACCAAATTAATCCATTTATTAAAATTATTAACAGGTAGTGACAGATTTGTTTATGCCTATAGCAAACATCAACAGGCACACTAACCTCTGTTGAAATAAGTGTTTCGCGTAAGACACACAATTCATCAATATTAAACATTTTTAAGACATCATATTTCCAAAGCTGTAGTAAAGTAAAGGGGAGACAACAACATGAACAAATATGCAAGAATCATATTTGTAAAAAAGAAACAATACAAAGAGT
Source organism: Cicer cuneatum (assembly GCA_037974295.1). NCBI lineage: Eukaryota > Viridiplantae > Streptophyta > Magnoliopsida > Fabales > Fabaceae > Cicer > Cicer cuneatum. The sequence goes on along the minus strand of JBBPBO010001986.1, from coordinate 70,200,915 downwards.
AAAGGAAACTTGACAAATGACACAGTGAGTAGGCTTGGTGAACGGTGAGCAATATAAAGGGTAGCAGAAAACGGCCATTTGTTCAAATTTTGTTACACTAAGGTTCAAATTTCATCGTTATATTAGCAACATTTTGTTGAAATAGCACTTTATTCAAATTTTCCTACGCTATAGCGCCTTCCACAACCCTGAAGGCGAATGAAATAAAAACAAATTCCATTAACAAAATGTTGGAACGGGAAATACGCATTCAATTCAACGATTGCAATTATGTGTACTAAACGTGTAACCTAAATACATAGGAAAGTATTCGAATAAACTAGTATTTCATAGCGATCGACGACGTATTCAAGTCAAAATTCATGGATCGTAAATTGAATTAAATTTGACATGGAGTCAAATCATGTATGTACGGATAAAAAATTGAAAGAAAATAACTATGTCGTCGGTTAAGTGAGAAATTGATTTGAAACCTGGAGTGGTCAGAGAGGGACGATGAAGAATAAGAATCAGAATCGGAAGAGTGACGGTGATGCCTGCGACGTCGTTTTGTGTGAGAGTGAGATTTGGTTTTCTTTCGGATCTTAAGGGAGTCCTTGTCGCGGTCTCGGCGAGTGCGGTGGTGACGCCTGCGACGGTGAGAGGAAGAATCGGAAGAGGAAGAGAGAGACGAAGACGAGGTCGCCGCCATGAGGAGAGGCGTGTTGTTCCGATTTGGGAACGAGGGTTTATTTCCTTCTGATTAGGGAAATCGGTCACCCACGCACGCAACAATTCTCCTCTATCTACAATTTAATTATAATTTAATTTAGATATTCTCCAAGTAAATAGATTTTACACTTTTGTCCGATTACATTTTAAAAACAAAATTGTGAATGATTAATAAGTTAATTGAATATTATCTCATGTTTAAAATTAGTATTTGTTAATTTCTAAGATATTTATATTTTTTTATCTACAGACAAAAAAATTAAAATCTTTAAATTATTAATAATATTTTGTTTATAATAAATATGATTAAAGTTACGAATATAATTATCACGTTGAATATATAACATATGATCTCTCGTTCATAAAAATTAAACTTATTTAATAATTATTTTTTTTAGCAGGAACTTAGTCAAATCAATTCATCATAATAAAAGTTTCAATGCAAGATGAGATATAATTAAAGTTTTGAGTTGTATTTTTTCACAGATGAAAATTATAATTCTAGGAATATCATTCACTAAATTTTTATGTAAGTGTTTAGTAAATTTTAAAGTTTCTTTATCTTAAATTTTTTTCAACAAAAAATTATTAAAAGTCACAAGGAATATTTTAAAAATTATTTAATTTAAAAATTATAAATTTTTAAAAAATAAAAAAAGATGATGTTAAAATGATATAGTAATAAGTCATTGACTCATAATTCAACCTATAAATGTTGATATTATTATGATGATATTATATTCTTAATTCAAACTCAAAATTTTACAATTATATAAATTTTTGATAGTATTTATCATCTCATCATCGTACCCCAATAAATAATTCAGTAATGGAAAGCTATGATTGATTATCTTTTATTCTCATGAGAATGTAAGTATATAATATACGAGTAAAATTGGAATAAAATGTTGTTTGACATAATTTATAAAAACTTGAAAGAAACATGAGAAATGTAATATTTCCGATATCAGATTCTTTTGAATAAGTTTGTCAATCCATGAAACAAACACCCCTCAATGACAAACATAAAACATGGACACACTCGCTAGAAAATGAGGGAACAATTCTTAAACTACAAGTATAAGGTTTTAAACAATTGATTTAATTGACATATATTATTGGTGTAAATAATTTTTACACAAATAAACACACAAATTATTAAATCATAAAGATTTTTACTTTAATTATTTTAAAAGTCATGGTTTAGGAATTTTAATTTTTTTAGTTTTAGTTTTTTATGAGTGTTATGAATAAGAAGATGAAGATGACAATGAAAGTGTTGGATGATAATTTGTTATTACTTTTTAAAAAAATATTATCAATAAAATAAAAAAGGTTAGATTGAAAAGTTTGCTGGGATTGTATGTTTATAGATAGATAGTAAACGTATATAAAAAAGTTGCAATGGCTATATATGCATTGCATAGTAATTTTACCGCAAACCTAAACTAATTATCTTGTTTTATATATAGTAAACTTAGAGGTGTAATTTCACTTTCCACTGCAATTTATTAAACTAAATACTTTGACCTTTAATTAAATATTTCCTCAATTCTATTTTTATAAATTTTTTAAAGATAGTGTATTAATAAAGTTATTTTACACTGTTGTCTAATTATAAATATACGATATGTCACATTATATAAAATAATTTTTAAATCAAAAGTAGTTATTAAATATTTTGTTGATGCGACAAATTATTATTGATTATGAGTATAAAATAAATTTACATCCACAATGCTTTTTCTTTAAATTTTTTTTATAAAACACCTAAGAAACATAAAATTTATTTAATATATTATTTTGACTTTTGAAAGGGTATAAAGAGAAAGATTGTATAATTATATCTCTCAAATATTTATTTAGGAGTTGTAACCGAATAAGTATTTCTCATAATTAATTGAAATGTACCGATAATAGAAACAAATGTAGTTATAACAAGGGACTAAGATAGTCCACAACGAATAACTATGTTATTAAAAAATGAAAATAACGAAAAAAGATATGATAGTTAGGTAGGTAGTAGTGAATCTACACAACATCCTGCAAGAGAATTGTGACATTACATATAAATTGCAATAAACAATTGGTATTCTTTGCAACATGCGCACACAAACATTAAAATTCAGTCACTTAATTAAAAATGAATTAATTTCAATGAGTCCGGGTTCTACTAGGAGCAGCCCCACCAGGATAATAAGGAACCCTAGTAACTCTAATCCAATCATCTCCATGGAAGAAAGCTGTTGGCAAGAAAGTATTTGCACCTTCTGTTGTAATAGTCTTAACACCTTCCCATTTAACACGCTTGGCCATATCAGAACCAGGTCCACGGTTATTGTACTCAGCATAGTAACAAGTTTCAGTTCCTGTAATACCATCTATTGTTTGCCATGGCATATAACCATCAGGTGTGATTAAATCACCAATGTAAGTATCCATGAAAATTGTTCTTGAGAAATTTTTCCATGGACGAGCCAAATAGGCCTTGTTGTCGAATCGAACTGGATAGTATTTAGGATCTGATACAATTGAACCTCCTTGGATGATTAATCCTGATGGTTGGTTTCTTTCTTTTCTACCTTGTGCAGTCACTATGCATTGTTGGTTTTCCATTGGCTTTCTTACGACGAAAGTGCAGTTTTGGAGAACTGCAACGGAATCGCCGAAGACAAAGTCAATGGTACCTGTGATAACACAATCACGGTAGAATTGACGCATGGTGTGTGCATAAAGTGTGTCTTGGTATCCGTCCATTCTGCATTTGTAGAAGATTGATCTGTCAGCTTGGACTCTCAATGCAACTGCTTGATGCTTTTCTGGACCAGCAGAGTTTTCAAATCCAATACCAATACCAACGAAGAAATCTCCAAGAACAGCTGCAATATTTCATAAAAATAAGTTATAAATAAAACGTGACAAGCATAAGCATGAAAGAAATTAAAGATACTTACCAACAGTGGCGGTTCTGTAGGTGCCAACACCATCAATGAAGTTTTTGTTACCAGTGATACGTGACTTCCTACCACCATCACCAATAAAAACAACATGAGTCATGTTTCTAGAAACTTCAACATACTCATTATAAATACCCTCCTTGATATAAATAACAAAAGGCCTCAAATTTTTCTTAGGAACATGCAAAAGAGCTTCGTTAATTGTAGTGAAATTTCCAGTTCCATCTTTAGCAACAACAACATTAGCTTGAAGTTTTCTTCCAGTCATTTTAAGCAATTTTCTAACACCAACACGGTCATCAACCCATTCAGGAAACTCAAAATCACCATGACCAACAACATCCAAATCTCCAACATCCTTCAATAGTCTACGACCAGCAGGTTTCATTTGGGTGAATGTTTTTGAAAGTTCGTTAATTATTGAAAGACCATTACTACTCATATGCATAGCGGTTTGCAAAATTTCTTTCATTTTTTCACCAGCATTGGTAGTGGTATTCTCAAATGCATCTAAACAAGTTTCTTGATATGTAATGGCACCACTTAACCAAACCTTTAAACTTGTGAGTACTCTATCGAGGTTATTAAGGTCAAAATTACTAAACCTTGCTAATGATCTTTTGAATTCATCAATTGAAAGGTTCATGAGTTGTTTACACGTGTCAAGTGCTTCTTTAGTTCTTTCATCACTTTCAACCTCATGAAGGAGTTGTGTTTTTGAAAGTCCGTCACTGATTTTGGTGATGGTAATGTTGAATGCGATTTTAACGAGTTCTCTTGGATCTGTTATGTTTCCTGCTTGTTCTGTTAGACTGTCTTCACATTCTTTTCTGTAATCGGTTGGTTCGCAAATTGTTTGAACGGCTTTAACGGATGCTGAAACATGTGAATCTTTTGAATCTTCCTCTGCTTCAATGTTTTTGCCGAAGCCTACGCTTACTGTGGCGGCGACAACCATCGCTACTAATAGGATGGTTGAGACGCCAATAATGGCGATTCTCCTCTTCTTCTGAGAATCTTCTCCATCAAACATTTTTTTTTTTTTTTAATATTTAGCAGCTCCCAATCAACACCTTCAACATATTATTTAAACTATTTATTATCTATAACATTAAAAGAAAAAGAAAAAGAAAAAAATACACCAAAAATTATATTAATTACCTGTGTGAAAAAAGGGGCCGCTAGGTGAGTTATAATGAAACGATGAAGAAGAAGAAGAAGAAGTTGCTCAGGCGAGGCTCTGTAATTAATTATCCGTCAAAGCCTTTAAAAGAATGTTGTTTTTCTATGTATGCGAATGAGATGTCAAATATATGTGTGCAATTTTTATATTTAGAACAAAGAAGTTATGTTAGTTGAAAAATTGTGAGGCTTGGAGTTGAGAGCTGTGTAAAGTGAGGTTATGATTTTTTTACTATATTTGATGTTTTGGGTTTAGCTAATTCATTGGAAGCCCTTGTTTTAGGCTTATTCAACTCAATCGCTTAAATTTCTATTTTTGTAGTGCTCTTTATTAAGGAATTGAATGTTTTAAGGATGTAACCCGTTATTTTGAGTTCATGACTAATTACAAACACATGGATTTTAATAAAAACCTTTTAATGTCATATTAACGATCTAATTACAAACATTTTTTTTATATATAATTTAAAGATTTATTTAAACTTTTAAAGTAATTAAACTTGTTACATATAAATTAACACAACGTTTGAAATGGTCGGTATATGTAGACAAAAAATGAGAAAATTGTATGATAAAGAGGGATATAAGAAACAACCTCTCTGTATCCATACATTTTTATTTGTAACCGATGCATATACTAAATCTGCAGCAGCAAATTAATTACATTCTACAGAAAACACAAACACAATTTATTCCTAACAAATAATCTATTAATTCATCCACCATCAATAAAAGAAAATGGTACAATTATTCATCTAAAAAGGGAGTATAACAAATACTAGTTAGAAACTCAATTGCTCAATCCTGCTGTGAACTTGACACCTGTTTTTGGCAACCATGAGCCACCATTAAGGAATCTCTGAACAGTAAAGTAACCAGCAGTAGAAGCATCTTTAATGATATGATAACCAGGCCATTTAACTCTACCTGCAAGTGATGAACCAGGTCCATAATTTCTATATTCACCATACCACAAAGTGTCTAATGCAAAGTTTCCAAACCATTCAAGCCACCCTCTAGGTTGAACCATTCCACTCATATATGTGTTAATGTAAACTGTTCTAGAATATTCCTTCCATGGCCTCCCTAAATATGTAGGTTGTGAGGCCAAAACATAACTATCTTGAATTGTAAAACCTGTGCTTTGATGTGGACTTTTTCTACCTTGTGCTGTAATTGTAACTTTTTGTAATGGAAGTGGAACTCTTGTGTATATCTTGCAGTTTTGTAGAACAGCAGCTCCATTGCCAAAAATGAAGTCTATGGTTCCATAGATTTCACATTCGCGGTAGAATTGTCTCAGCGAGTGCGCGTAAAGTGTGTCTTGGTTTCCTTCTACACTGCACCTAAAGAATGCAGATTGGTCTGAATCCACACGCAATGCCACGGCTTGATGGTTTACTGGTCCAGCAGTGTTCCGGAATGTCATGTCCTTCGCAATGAAACCTTTCCCGGATACAGCTACATATCATAACTTCAAATGAGTCTTTTCAATATAAAACATTGATTATATATGGTACTATAAATTAATAACTTTACTTACCAAACGTGGCAGTTCTAAAAGTTGTCCATCCTTGCATGAAATTTCTATTGCTTGTGATAATGGTTTGTCCAATACCATCACCAACGATCATAATGTTGGTCATCTTCTTCTTCATATCAACATTCTCCTTGTATAATCCCTTCTTCACATAGATAACATACCTCCTATTGCTATGACTTGGAGCTGCATTAACCGCTTCATTGATAGTACGGTAATGACCTCTCCCATCCAATGCAACAATCGCATTTGCAACCGCACCGTGTGATCTAGACTTAAGGAGTTCTTGATCAGCCTCAGTCATCCATTCGGGAAACTCCGAGCTTACATCGCTTGTTCCATGCAATGTAGTGTTCCTCGGAGACCTAAAGGGTAATCTATGAAGTTGAGTATACAAAGACAGAACATTACTGATAAGCTGTGTGACTTGTGTTAAACTTCCACTTATGAAACTCTCAAGACGTCTATCAGTACCTTCAAACCCTTCAATACATGTATCTTGGTTACTAAGTGCAGCACTTAACCAAGCTTCGAGGTTTCCTTCATATTGTGCGTTTCTATCGCCTGATCGAATTCTCCTCATCTCACCTAATGACCATGCTAGCTCTGACACAGAGAAATCAATAAGCTCCTTGCAATCTTCTATGGCTAGTTGCTCGCGATTATTAACAGAAAAAGTACTGATCTTTGTCATGTTATTGATGGCACCTATGGCTTCATTGATTGTGGTTCTGAGTGCAGCATTGATGACTGAAGTTGGACTTGGAGGGCCGGTTTTCGTTAACTCGTTTTGAATATTTGTGAGGCATGAGTTTTGGTTTTCGATATCCATGCAGGCTTGAGCAATCAAAGCTTGCATGTCTTGTGTTTGGATTTCTGAGGGAATTTCATCTTGGAATGAAAGTACCTTATCAAATGATGGTAAAAGGATGAGAATGAAAAGGAAATTAACAAGCATGGCCATCTTTTGGTTGTGACAGAACCAGAAAGACAGACCAAAAAAATTTGCTTATGGTCTTTTGAAGAACCTTTTATTTATTTATACATGCAGATAAGGATTTTTGCTTTTAAAGTTAATTGTGAACTTTTCTTCTGAGTTTAGATATTCACACTCCTTTATGCTTTTTCTTTGGACAAAAGTTTCAAGTTATTCAAATGCTTTCTTTTGCTGGAGGCATGGCATGATATTCCCTACTTTGATGGATGAGCTTGTTGGTTTCATCACGGCTCAACAATGATTCTCATTTTGTCTGCAGTGTGATGCGCACACACTTTCTCATTTTGGATCATATTTTGAAAAAAAATATAACCGTTAAATTAATCTTAAAATATAGTGCGTTCCCTCTAAAGGTCCCAAACGAGTTGAGATCCTCTCCAACTTCAATCACCAGAAAATTCCAATAGAAGAGAAAAAAATACAAATAAAATATTATATTATTTTATTGTCTTTTTTTTTTCCTACTAGAATTTGTCATCAAGAGAGGATATGAAACCTGAGTAGATTGCACCTTTGTTTTTTCCTTCTTAATTAAGCAAAATAAACAAATGAAGATGGCGTACGAATCTCTAACTCACCCTACTAGTAATATTCTTTACTTCGAAGTAGCAGAAAACTTGTATTGGATCTGGTTCAAAGTTGCTTTTGCATGCCTCGCATATTTTTGCCAAGTAATTTAGTTCTTTTTAAGTAGTGAAATTCAACTTCAATTACATGTGGATATCAAATTAGTTTATCTGGGTTTACTGTCTTTAGGTTCTCATAATTTTTTTTTTCAATAGGACATGTGAGAATCCTATGAGAAAGTGATAGAAAAATACAAAAAGAAGTGAAAAGAAAGAGAGAATGAAAAAAATCATAGATGATAATACAGTAAAAATATATAGAAAGAGAGAATTCAAGTGGCCAAATAAAAAATATGATCACTGTCTCGTATATACACCTTACTAGGATATAATAGAATTCAAAAGGAAAAAGTGCCAGAGATATTTAAATTTTGAATCAAATGGATCATAAACCATCAATGAAGCAGCATCCCTTCAAACAAAAGCTAGTATAAATGTATAATATGTCAAATTATAGTTGTCAAATAAGTTAGTTACACTAATGCTGAGTTTGAAGGAGTAACTTATTGTTGTTTACAGTAATATTCAGTTCCAGCTAATTACTTAGCATTAGTGCAACTAACTGAAACAACTTAACTAACTTAATTGAGAACTAAGTGACACACTTTCACTTCCAATTTCACCAATAGTGTAGCTAATCCCATCTGATCTTGCAGCCTCGTGCGTGGATTGTTTCAAGTATTTCTGAGGAAAGCGAAAACCTGAGAGAACTCTGCAGTTTAACCTTTTTAATCCGACCACAACAAGATCTAAGGGCAAGCTCCAATCCTTGGACAGTGACATTATCAAGATGAACCAGTTTGGCATCCTGGAGGCGTTTCAGGTTACCCATAAGCAGGCAAAACACACAATCCGACACGTTACAGTAGCTCATATTTATCTGCCATCATCATAGCTATGTTGAGTTAGAATTTGAACTCCTTATACTAACAGCATTTATTGCATTATTATAAGCTTTCTTTATGTTATTAAACATCAAAGCATAACCTACTTGAAGGAAAATTAACTTAGCATAGCATTCTAACAAAATATAATTAGAAACTTCAATTTTTTCAAGTATTAAAAAATATCACTGGACAATAAAAACTGGTAGGTAACTCAGCAGGTTTTCCAAATTTAGTTTATCAAGAGCGTATATCAGACTATCAATTGAGTAAAGCTGATACCACTGACCTGCCGAAGGTTTTGTGAATAATATGCAAGGGCCCAAAAACCCAAATCATCAATTTTTTCACATTGTTTCAAATCTAAATCAGCCAACCTCTTGCAACCGACTGCAACTGCTTTTACTCCAACGCTTGTGATGTTCGAAAGCCCACGCAACTCAAGATCAGAGAGTTCAACTAGATAGCCGATACACTTCAGCCCTGTGTCTGTAATTCTATTGCAATATGATAGGTTGAGCATGGTCAACTTGTTGCATCCAGTTGAGAGTGCTGCTAGCCCATCATCGCCTATACGTACACAGCTGCAATAAAAAACAGAACAGGTTCATCATTTTGTCTACAATTTTGTTGAATGATAATCATTTAGCCACGTTGACAAAGGTTCAAGTACCGATAGAGGTCAAGTTCAGTCAATTTTCGGCAGTTACAAGCAATGTGTGCCAATCCTATGTCTGATATGTTTGTGCATAGTCCTAACTTAAATCTTACAAGTTCTGAACATCTTGATAGATATTTGAGTGCTGCACAAAGAAGAAATGTCGGAGATAAACTAATCAGAACCATCGGCAACAACATTGTACAAGAATGATATAAATTTCATTATTTACCTATGTCATTAATGCCAGAGCAATCAGTAAGGTCAAGCTCTTCCAGCAGCAAGCAACTTGATCCAAGCTGATACAGACCGATCTCAGTAACCATATCACAAGACTCTAACTTCAGACATGTAAGGTTTGGACAAGAGTTTGCTATAGTACAGATGGCTGCATCAGTTATGAAACGACAACAGGTCAAATCAAGTGTCTTCAAATTGCCGGAGCCAAATACTAGCTGCATAATTCCAATGTTGGTCACCCCGATACATTTGCTTAAACCAAGTTCAACTAAAGATTTGCAATTGGTGCCAATGATCTCGAGGATAAAATCAGAAACTCGGACACCCGCAATTCTAATTATGCTCAACTGCTTTAAATTCTTCAAGCCATTAATAAGAGGGGCTGAAAGCTCCTGCAGAAAATGCCTAAGGTATTAAGTGCATATCATACCTATCAAAGTAAAATAGAATACAAAATCAAATATATACACCAAAATTTTAGATACAAACTCACAGAGAGGCAGTATCCTGCACCCATCTGCTCAAGACCAACGTGTCCGGTAATTACGGATAATAAGCCGGATGGGCTAACACAGTTACACCTTGATACATCAATTGCCTGAAACACATTAAAGGGACACATCCTAAAGACATGTGTTTATGCGCCAAGTCCACAAAAGGTTCTTGATCAAACTTTTATTGATTTTAAAGTCATTGTTGTCACAGTTTATAACTTAGAATAGAAAAATTACCTTAAGTAGTGGACACCCTTTTTCAAGAAACCGTAATCCCACATCATCCACTAAATAGCATCCCACCATAATGAAAACCTCGAGTTTTAACAGAGAAGCTATTGATCGTAACGATTCACTTGTTATCTAAAGACGTAAGATGTCGAAATTATTTAAAACATGATTTGAAGAAACAATGACTCAAACCAAATATAACCTATTTACAGAAGCAAGGTAATAATGTAAAACAGAAGATCATATTATCGTTGCAAATTGAAATAGGCTCTTTTTGGCAAGGGATAAGAACTATAAATCACCACCAGCATTATTACTACATACAAGTACAGCAGTCTACTGTCAATAGTCAAAGAACATAGGACCTTGTTTTTTTACATCTCTACAGTATTTGCATTGCTATCAAATTTTGGAATTCAGAACATCCATTTCTCCTCCGATTGCTTTAAGCATGAGAGAACAAGAGAATGTCATTCAAATGATAGGATTAGAGTGTAGTTGGGAAAATGTTTTTGGCAATAATCGAGTTTAAAATTAAGTGATTTATATTTAAATGTTTTTACTTTAAAAAGTAGATTGATACTTACATGACTAGGTGTAAACTTTTCGACCCATACACAAAAGCTACTTTTTATCACTTCTAGTTAAACCGATGTTTGGATACAATTTTTTGCCTAATAGCCACCATACATGTGTATTTTCTGAAATCACATTCAATTAACAGAGGTAAAAATCAATTCTAATACTTTACACAATAAAACCAAACATACAATTAACAGTCAAAGCTTCAAGACTAATGACCCAAATCCCCAAACACCAAATATCCTAATTGAAACTGTAAATATCCCATTAAATAAGAATTTGTTTATTGCTTCTCTCAGAAAAGCATTAAGGATTTGGATTTCAAAAAGTTATATTCTGTCAATACTGTAACCTCAACCTATTTTCAATAACAATAGTGTTACTTACACACTAGTGTAAACAAAATGCATATACCTCATATATCAAAAATGGTTTATATTTAAAGTGAATATGACTCCTCTAAATTCTAAAGCCAGTAATCATTAAAGTAAGAAAATCAAGAGCTAATATTTCAATCAATTATGGATTATCATAGATATACATATAATATCATCAGTTGAGTTATTCTTCAAAAATCGATACTATTTACTTTATTCTTTAAACGAGATTTCTTTTAAGAAGAGCCAAATCTATAACATCATTTTAAATTGGATAAACCAACATTTTAGTCTTTGAAAATGTATCATCTTGTCACTTTGGTATCTGATTCAGTCAAAAACTCAAATCAGTTTTTGAATTATCAAAATAGTCTTTGAAATATACATTTTCCTACCACAAAATTCCCTGAAAGATATAACTCATTGTCAAACTAGTCTTTAACTCTTATAAAGTTAGATACTACATTAACTGACATTTTGATGATTTGCAGACCAATTTTAGACTTTTGGAGACCAAAGTTCGGACACTCTACACTTCAAGACTAAAATGGTGATTTATCGTTCTAAATTTTAATAATAATTTTATCTTAAAGTAATAGCAAAAATAGTAACCAACCTTGAGATAAGAAACATCAAGAAATTTCAAATTCAAGCATTTTTTAGAAAGAAGATCAATCCCCATATCAGAAATCTCCAAACACCACTTCAAACTCAACCTCTCCAACTTGCTACACCTAATAGCAATCTTCGCCAACCCAATATCACTAACCCCTAAACACTTATCCATATTAATTTCCCTCAACCCCACGGCGCACGATAGCGCATCAGCCTCTCTGTCACCATAGCCCCAACAATGTGACACATCAACCGCCTCCAATAACGGACAAGCACTAACCAACTTCTCCAAACCAAAGTACCCTAACCCGGTAGTTCGACTCAGTACTAACTTCTTAACTCCCCGAGTCCAACTCACCGATCCGTGACTCAGTAAAATGAACACTGCTCCATCGTCGATTCGCGGACACATTGAAAAATCAAGCGTTTCAATGTTGCAATATTTTTGAAGTAATCCGATTAAGAATTCAATGCGGAGGATCCGAATGTTCTTTCGGGTTAAAGATTCGACCCGATTGAAATCCTTGCATACTAACCGCCATGATTTCCGATCTGAATCGAGTTTTTCGAGGATTCGGATTAGTAGGTCTTCTGTTAAGAGAGAGAAAAGAGATTGAGACAACATTGAAAAAATTTGGAATAATAAAGGTTTAATGTTTGAAATTAGGTAGGGACGAAGAGGAATAAAAGACGAAAGTGGAGAAGATGATTTGTTTGATTGGAGAAAGAGTGAAAGAGAAATGGAGAAGTGGAACGAGGTTTCGTTGGTATCATTGATTTTGTTTTATTCCGCAAAGTGAAAGAAGGTCAATGTATATGAATTGAAGAGAGTATATATATATATATATATATATATATATATATATATATATATATATATATATATATATATTTAGAATTTTGAATTCAGAGAACTATGTTTCGCTTTCATTGTGTACGGGTACGGGCCATGTCCTCTTTTATGTACCCTTCTTCTTCTGTTTCTTTGTGTGTACTTTTTTGCATCAGCAACAACCCTTCTTTAAATACCACAAATGCCCTTTGCTACTTTTGAAAGGGAAACGGCACCTGAGGAAAGACAGTGACAAGGAAAGGAAATTAATTTTCATTGTCTTGCTTGCTTTGGATGTTTTATTGGGATTTGGACAGCTTTCTTCTAGTTTTTTTTTTGAGGTCTTCTAAATTTATCTTAAGCCGGTGATAAATATATATTTATATGGTAATTAATGGATAAAAAAATTTCATTTTTTTATTTACAATATACTCAAAATTCTTTTAAAAAATTAAATTAAATTTATTCATTAAAAATGAAATATCATCCAATTCATTCATTATCATATTTTATTATTTCTAAGATTAATTTTATTTATTATTTCAAGATAAGTATTTTTTTACAAAAAAAAAACAATATTTTTCAAAATATTAACAAAACTGTTTATTAAATTATTTTTTTTAAATTATTATTATTTTAAAACTATTTCTGTTATTAGTTTTTAAAAATTGTATTTAAAATGTTTAAAAATACTGTTTTTAGTAATATTTTAGAAAATATATATAAAATATATATTTTAAAATAAATAAATATAATTCATTGGAGTTTATTACATGAATATATGATTCATTGAATTTTGAAAAAAGGTTGGATGGATTGATTAAATTCAATCAATTAATATTTTTATTATGTAGTGGAGAATTTAAGAGTGTACGTGGGTTGAATTGGGTGGATTTTAACGAAATTTGATACCGATCCAATCAATTATCTTTAAAATTGGATTAAGTTTTAAATCCATAAATTGGAAATAAATATGAATAAACCGATGCAAAAATTTAGTCATACCTCCACATTTATACTCACACCCCCACAAATTTTTTAAAATGTCAAATATATTTTTAATTTTTTTATTATTTTACCAACTCAAAAGTTTTTTCTTTTACCATTTAAAATTTTCATCCAACCTCTAATTTTTACCATATCAATCTTTATATAATGAAAATTTATGTTTTATATGGAGGGGCTGTTCGAAAACAATGTTATACACTGAAATGAAGATGAATATATTGAAATGTCAAAACTAATTTGTCATAAACAAAATGACTAATTTGTAAATTTCATGATTTAACATTAATATATCAAAGAATTTTAAATATTTTTAAAATGTGATAAATGATATACCATTTAAAAAAATATATAGAATATTATATATATTTGTCAATTTACTATTATTATAGCATGGGTAATGAGAATGGGATGTATTTTGACTTAATTTTAAAACTAATATTTTTCATATCCTTCCATTTATATTTAATTCAAAAGATAAAATAGAGTTACATATCAAAGTTTTACTTATTTATTTTTAGTAAAAAAGGGACCCTAATGCTTTTTGCTGCGGAATCTTTCTCAATTTGGGGACTATATTTTAGTCATTTTGTCATTTATTCATTCTATTTTTTTGGATTCAATAGTATAAACTTATTATATGATTTAAATATATTTTAATCTCCTTATTTTAAGAAATCATAGATTTTCATGCTTGAATTTAAGTTGGTATTTAATTTTTTTTCATCAAATATATTATGATCTCTTTATTTTACCAGATTTTAGATTTTGATGCTTCAAATTTAAGATTATTGGTATTTAATTTTTTTTCATTTTTCAAACATAAAAATAAAATTTCTTTTTTAATTTAAAATTACAAATTATTTTTTCAAAATTTACTCAGTGCTGTATAAAAAGGTGCGGTTAAATACCTTTTTTAGAAATTTTTAATGATAAAAAATAAATAATAAAAAAATGTTACTTATTCTTAAATTTTTAATGATAAAAATTATTAAAGTACTATTATTTAATTTAATTAAATTTAAATTCCATTTTAATAAAAAGATCAAAATTACGATAAATAAATAAAGAAATTAAAATTGCAGATGTAATAAAATAGTCAAAAAAAGATTTAATATTATTATTCAAATTAATTAAGGTTGTTACTTTTGATGTAGAATTGGGGACTATATTTTTGTACTGACTACATAAAAAAGTGGGATGTGTGGTGTTAGCATTTTCAAGAAAAGATAACTTGCCCACTTCAAAACGGGCTAACCTTTTTGTAAAATGGTTTTACCAATCATAATAAAAAAAAATAAACACCAACTAAAAAGTCTCTAAATATATCGGACTTTTGATTTTATGAATTTGAATTTATAAATTAGTGATAATTATAATTTGATGGTAATCAAATATATGAGACTTTTACTGCTTAATCCAATTACGAACGAGACAACAAAATTGGATTATATACAGTGCAACAGTGCAACATTAAACAAATCATTACAGATATGAACTCAAATGATACACCATCAATTATAGTACTCAAAACAGAGAAAACAGAGAAAGCAATCAAATTTCAACGCTAAAAAATGGTAAATTACGAATTAAAATCCAATTTAAATAAATTATAAAACATTTTTTATAAATAAATACATCTCATAAACAAGATTATGGCACGATTTAAAAAAAACCAACGATTAAAACGAACATAATATTAGATAAAAAAATAAGAGAAATCAACAAGAGTGTAAAGAAATGCTCAGATATATGTGTGGAAAGATTCAATTCCCAGGCCCTACATAAAGGCCTCATAATGAGCTGGGATACACATTATCATCATAGCAAAAAGCAATTCAAAACAACAAAATAATCGAACCAATGAATTACTTTAATCAGGAAAACACAGTAGAGAAAGAAAATGAAGACACAAAGAGATCTCAAACCATCTCAACTGTGATTTCCCTGATTAAAATTATTCAATGGATCAAACGCAGCAACTTGCAGAAGATAAGAAGAAAGAAAATGAACTGAAAAAACAAAAGAAGGAGGAGGCAAGCGCAGCCACATAGGTTTTTTTGTTTGTTTGTGAGTTGAGAACATGAGAGTGGGCGATGAGGTATTTAAAGAGTGTGGCAACATGCAACAGTGTTGCTAGGGTTACGTAGGATATGGATTTTTGTGTGAAACAAAAAAAAAACCCGTTTGTGTTCTTTTGTCGGCCCAAAGAGTTCAAAAAAAACAACGGAATATATGAAAATTAAATGCAAAATTAAAAATGGGCTGATTCTTTTTTTTACTCACCTCTTAGTTTTTTTATTAAACCTTGATTGTTCCTCATTACTTCAGAATTTTTAAAAAAAATATTTAATGGGGGTTAGATTTGCAGTGTAAAAGACATGGAACTTGCATTTAAATTTTGTTATATTTTGTAGTTTTTTTTTTCGCGGCAAAAATGTATCGAAGCGCGAAAAAGAGAGTCTTGTTACGATTTAAAAAACATTTTTTTTTGCGGTAAAAATGTGTAGAAGGGCGCGAAAGTTTTATCAAAAAATAAATACTTATTAAATTGTGTGAATTTTTTAAAACAGATCAGTTTTTTAGATTTTTTTTTTAATTGTTATTTCTCTTCTCACTTCACGCACACCAAAAATACAATATTGTCATCGCAACTTTTGATCTTTTTTCCTTCTATTTTTAAGTTTAATTTTGAAAACCTTATTTTTTTTATATTTCTCACAACAAATACAATCGATTAATTTATCATATAAAACTCTATTTGAGTTTTTCAAAAGTAATTTTTTTTAGAAAATTTTCAAAATATTTTTTATTTCGGACAATTAGCAAAATCTACTTGTTATTCCAAAAAACTCAAGATGGATAGTGAAAAATTCAAAATTAAACAAATGAAATAATTAAAAGAGACAAAAGTAAAATTAACTTTTTACTAGATCTAGGGGGTAGAAACTAAACGTGGGGGTATACAAATGATCAATCAAATATTAGGACATAGGGAACAACTTTTCTTGCACCTCAAAATTACTTTTGATGTACATGTTATGAAAAACATAATTTTTATCTGTTCGAATGTGTACTTTTAAGAAGAAGAAAAAACACGATTTTTAACCACTTCGAAATTACACTTCTAAAGATTTGTTAGAAATATGAGGGTTGTGGGCAAAGTTGTTTTCTTAAAGTTAAGAAAATTACAGCCCACAAGATTTGGGCCTTAGTTCAATTCCATCAACAATTAGCCCACCTTTCAAGTGCACACCTTTAACCTCCTTGAGACACAATCTAAGCTCTTGAACATATTCAGTGTAGAAACTCCCCAACTCAATCTCCAACCATTCATCATCATCGTAATGTTTTTGCACACAATGGCAATTACAAGAGTCTTTCCCATTTCTTTTGCAAATATAAACATTTCGTTGTGATTTATAATTACCAAATTCTATAGACACCTCTGATGGTAATGAGTCTAACCCGTAAGCACGGTCAGCAATTTTTATTTTTAGATATGCTCCGTATATTGTTTTAGGAGATAATATTTCAGTGTTTATGCTCCCCTTTATTTCTAGCCAGCAAATTGTTCTTAGTTCAGCGGCTTCGGTAAATCTACGCATAAAATACCAAAGAGTTACAATGTGAGCAATTAAGATAAGTATTAAAGTTGTATGTTGGGTTGGAAGTGAGTGGAGTTTATTTCACTCGTTAAAAAAATATTATTTTAAATTTAACTTAAGTCTAATATGAATATTCTGTTTTAGTTTGAACTCGACGCTATTCATTCTCGGTAATAACTTGATCCAACTCAGTAAGCTTGAATTACATAATTTATAAGTCAATTTTTTTAAAATATATGACATTCTAAATCAATAATTTTTTTAGATAAAATATTTATCTAATTGAAAAGTATAAATGTAAATCAATTATCTGGAAAAACAATTCCTATTTTTAACATAAAATTAGGGACAACTAAATGATAAGACCACCAAATCAACCGTATCTAATATATAAATTTTTATTTAATAAAAGAACCTCTAAAAAAAAATTATACTTAATAAAAAGATATCGCATTCTAACATTTTCATATCTAAAAATAATAAAATCTTATCTAAAACTAATACTATTTCAACAAATGTTAAATTAATTGGCTTTCACTATTTATTGAAACATAAATAGTATATAAAATCGATTATCTGAATTTAATAAATAATTTTTTTTTCTAA
This sequence comes from Cicer cuneatum, assembly GCA_037974295.1. NCBI lineage: Eukaryota > Viridiplantae > Streptophyta > Magnoliopsida > Fabales > Fabaceae > Cicer > Cicer cuneatum. The sequence goes on along the minus strand of JBBPBO010001986.1, from coordinate 70,182,770 downwards.
AGTGTCTAAATAATAGTTTTTCATATTTTTTTATAATATTTTTACTAAAATACTGTTATAGAATTTATAGACCTCATATTTAAATTCTGTCTTAAGTATCCGTAGACCCTGCTTAAAACTACTTATTATTATGTTTTAAATTGTTATCAGTTATATGTCTGTTTAATATTATCCTCAAAAATGGATTCAATAGTAAACACACAAAATCTTATTCATCAACCAAAGTAGATAATTTATTCATTGTCATACCTGTTTTGTGGGTGCGCAAGTAGAGAAAAAATTATGATCATTATCCTATGGGACATGATATAAAAAGAAAAAAATATAACTTTTTTAGAGAATGAGTATGTTGCACAAACCGTGAGCCTTGAACATGTTTCCAGGACCAATACAGATGGTTGTTTCCATATGTAATTGAAAGTTGTCTTGCACTCAACAAGTAACATGTTTTGCCTGTTGTTTTCTCAATTGAGAACATCTGTTTCACTAACAAGGTATTGTTAAAATTATCATAATTGATGCAACTTGTGCAAAATCAAATGTATTTGCCTTATTGGCATTCTATATTTCGAAAATGGTTCCTCTATTGAGTACGGCAGCGGTGGGGACTGTTATATCTAGTGAAAGAAAGTTTCTCTCACTGGATTTAACAATACCCACAGCTACTGCACAATGTAAAAAGAATCTAAATTACTATATTATTATATTTTTACAATGCATTAATGTATCTTTTTATTTAGGGATAAAACTATCTTAAATGTTACAAATAATTGTAAAATCAATTTTTTTTGCCTAATTGTCATTCTATCTTTTTATCATAAAAAATTATATTTTCATTGGATGTGTTATTATCATATGCAAAAATATTTCGCTGGATCTAAGGAAGAGTAAATTCAATAAACTTTCACCTATAGTGATATTTCTTTTTGTTTTTTGTAATTTTCAATGATGTCTAGATTTTTGAAATATCTATATTAATTTCATATCTATAATATTTTTAAAGTTAAATAAGTTTTTAGTCTCAATAAAATTTTATTTTTCGTCTTTGTAAAAAATTCTACTATTTAGTCATATAAAATTATCATACAATCGTTTTTTTTTTTGTCTTTATTAAAATATCAACATATATTTTTGAATATTTTTCTACAAATATATTTAGAAAATTATAAAAGTTCAACTACAAAAATTTAGAAATTTTTTACTTTGGATGAATTAAATATGATTTTTAAAATATTATAACTCAAGATAATAATGATAATATGGACTTAGAAATCAAAGTGTGAATTCATTTTTTAAAAAAAACTTTTTATAATGTTGTAAGTACAACTGCTAAAAAATCATTCAAAATATTTGATGACATTTCAATAGAAAGCAAAATTGCTTACATGATAATTTTATAAATTAAAAAATGTAGTTTTTTTTATAAGGAATTGAAACAAAATTTTAATAGCTTTTAGAAAACAAAAGCTTATTTAACCCTATTTTTTTAGTAAAATAATAGCATATTTTTAATTTAAATTATTTTATTTTTCAAACACTATAAATTGTAAAAGAAAATTCTTAACTTGGTGAATTGTGTATCCACAAGCAGCAAAGCAAATATGAATTTAGATTCAAATGAATAGATATGAATTTAGTAAATTCATATTTGCTCCCCCGCCTGAGCATACACAAACAACCTTAAGTTAACAATTATCACATTTATAGTTATGTGATTTGACGTGTTGAATTTTGGTGTGATGATGCTATAGTTTAGATATATTTTAATACCTAGAACTATTTTATACACAATTTTTTAAAAACTAGTGCTAACAATAAACTTTGTAATCTATATATTTTAATACATCTGTTTTTTTATTTATTTAAATAAAATTGACTAAATTATGTGATTTTTATATAAATTTAGTGTGATGATGTAAATATCAACAAATAAAAATGAGGAATGTGTTGAAAGATGTACAATTAATGGAAATTGTGTCGATTTGCTTAGTAGTTAGTACTGATAGTCTCATCATAACTTTATTAAGGGTTTATTTGGTATTCAAATTAAAAGAGATATGATAAGAAAAATTATTGATTATGTTCGATTATAATTTAATGTTAGATAAATCAATAAAATATGATAAATTAAATTTATATTTTATTCTATCATGTCTAGTTAAATATTTATTATGAAGTAGCGAACAAGTAAGAAATTAATAAAATATAATATTTTATTATTTATATTTATTAAGTATAACATAATTATAAAAATTTAAAATGTAATAAAACATAAATATATTTTTAATAAAAAATAAAAGTTTATAAATATTAATTTAAGTAAATATAATTATAAAAAATAATTTAGAAAATTATGTATAATTTTGTTAAAATTATCCTTTTATATAGTCTAACAAATAAAAATTGTATCAAACTTTAATGAACAAAATGTATTAAAATGAAAACATTTAAAAAGTTGTATGTAAATAATTACTTACTATTAAATTTAACAGTCTTTACAACTGTTGCACCATATTATTATTATAAAATATTATTTACAATCTTTTGAGATATTTTTGTTATTATCAAATTTTCCAACAATCAAACTTTTGTTCATAAAAATTGAATGAGACAATGTGGGAGCTTATTACCAATATTATACTTAGTAAAAGATAGGATGTTGTTAACAAGTAACCTAAATAATAAGGAGTATATTAAATACTAGTAAATAATAATATAGTTTCAATATATTTTTTGTTTTGATAAAAAAAAAATATGGTTAAATATCTAATATTATATCAATACCAGTTAAATTGTTAATGCTATTTTTGTAATAAAAAAAAAAACATTACTAATATCGTTAGAAGGAATTTAACATAAATTCATTGTATATAAGAGAAAAGATTACCTTGTTACCGTCATCAATTAGTTGCGGTTTACACAACGTGAAAAATAACTCTTTCTTAGTAGAACACGACAATGAGGGGCCCACCAGCCTAGAAATAATTTCTTCATAATTATGTGGTAAAAATTTAGTCCACACAGCATCTGAATCTGCCATCGATTTCACAATCGATGAGATTAGGGAAGTCCTACACACGTCTAGAGGTGATGTAAATGATAAAAAATGTGCAAAACAATCTTCGGGCAGAAATTCCATACTAGTGATTATTTTCAGTAATGTTGATTATTACTTTGAAAATAACGAAAGTGGGAAGAGAGAAGATTAAAGCATTTCATTAAAGCAAGTTTGATTTCAATATTGACAACTGCTAAGTTATATGCTTATATATATTAAATGCTTTGTGTGACCGGGGTCCATACACATCGCTAGTATGACGACATATTTTTTAATATATGCATAAAGATGTCAACATGGAACCCAAAACATGAGCACATCCAAAAATCAGATCTCATTTTTATTTTTTATTTTTCATTATGCACAAATTTGTTTCTTCTATTTTTCTCCCACTAATTTGTGACAATAAGTGAGGATTGTAGTAGTATTTTGGAGATGTAAAAAAACAAAAAACAATCGTTCAAGAAAAATTGTTCTTTGGGCGAATTAAACATTCATAGATCTACTTAGAAATGGAGATACCAGTTAAGTACAAAAGGGAAGCAATGTTTCTGAATAATCAAATTTTATTGAGTCATGTTATATGAATTGAATAGTAAGTCTGATAAATTGAATAAATTATAGATGTATTCACTGTTTGATGATAATCATTGTATGATAAAACATAATTTAAGACATGTATGATATACTAATTATAATTTATTATATAAATTACATATAAAATTAATATTGTTATAGTCAATTTTTTGAAAGATGATACGCTACTTATCAATTAGTTAAAAGATAAATGTGTAATCAATTATTATTGTGTTTCTTAAATATCTATTCGATAGATATGTGGAAAAAATTAGAATTGACTAATTATGATTTAATGTATAAATTATTCATGGGACAATCGTTACTCATTAATCAATTAGTTAAAATGCGATCATTTACAAATTAATTAGTTAAGAGATAAAATGCGTTGGAAAAATGTTTGTCCTAAGTTCTCTTTCAAAATATATTTGCCCCATGTAAATTAGTTAAAAGATGATCTTAAGTTCATTAAAAGAAAAGTCGAAAGGTAAATGTTGGAAATCATTTCAAAGTCGAAAGGTGAAATATTGTAACTGATCAAGATTGATCTTGAAAGTTTGTGTGAAAAACAATAACATTATTGTTTGAGCACTTTAATGAAAAAGCTCATAAATTGTAATGACTTGACGTAGTCCACTTTGGATGAACCAGTATATATTACTGTGTGATTCTCTTTCCCTTATCTTTATTTATTTCTCACTCACTAAGCACATATCATGTAGGAAAATTTTATTTTGATTTCACTAACCAATAACGTTATGTTTTGTCGTGTTTGAAACCAAAATTAACTAAGCAGAAATTAATTTTTAAAAAGGGCAATCACAATTCAAACTCCACTTCCTTGTAATTGACATTGTCATTTCACTCGCAAGAAAAACATCCCCACGCGCGACTCCGGACGTAGTAGTCTCTGCATAAATTATTGTTGGAAATGAGGAACAAAAGAGCTAGTTTGTGAATTGAAAAAATAGAAGTCCCATATAGAAGGGATTACACATTCTAGTAGTGTGTATAAGGTGGAGGTATGACACTTGCGGTGTGCCCCAAGGGGTACCCCAATTTTGTGAAGGAGCGAGAACGCATGCAAAATAAAACACCACGCGCCCGCGCGCCGCCGCCGCCGTCCGTCCGTCCCGGTTGGGTCGGGCCTGGGTTTGGGTGGTGAATTATTATTTTTTAGTAAAAAAGAAAATTAAAAATTAATATTTAATTTATGAAAAAAGGAATGCTTGCGTTTTTACTTAATTGGCCCTCCACCGAGTCAACACTTTATTTCTGATCCAGTAAATCATTCCCTGTTTTTCTCGCGGTTCGGTTTTGGTCAAAACCCTTCCTAGTTTCACGTTTGTTTTGTGGCCACGTACTTGGTCAATACCCTGGAAATTTCGGAGTCAACCAAACCTATAATAATGGGGCACGTTTTTAGTGTGAGTCTGGTCTGATGGATCCCGAAATTCCTCAGATCCAGTAGCAGATCTCTTGCTCAGTTGTAAATCACACCAAAAGCTCTTCATTCTTCTGAGGTTTTTCTCTTCTTCTCCCTCCATATTCTTTCTTTCGAGTGGTCTTAGTACCATATTACGAGTGGCAGCCATTAGACTGCCATATTGAGGGTGTAATTCTAGAACGGTTTTTTCACGGTGCAGTGAAAATCCGATACAGAGTAACTGTACTGTTTTATCCTGGGGACGGCATGGTTGATATAGTCTACCTTGCACAATTTGGGCAGTGTCGCGAAACGTCTTAAAGAGAGCGACCTAATCCGCGACTCAACCCAGTAATATTTTCGGTGGCATAAATTGTTTTTAAACTCGTTTTTCAAAACTCGAAACAACAATTATCAGCTTCCGATACGTATTAACATCTCTCATCTAGAAAATCTACATCATCCTATAAACTCTAACTAGTTTTTTACCTCTTATTTGGATTTTTAGTATCACATATAATAATATTTTTATAGAACTGACTTATAATGTAAAAAGTGTGTATTTACAGTATATTTTGAAGTCTTATTTTTTTTTAATGTTAAATTTATATATTTTAGAAATCTCTTCACGAGGAACACTATAGAGCTATGTTGATAATTTGATAAGTGAACCAAATAAATAGATTATAATACTATATTAAATTTTATAATGAATCTAACTTATCATTATAAAATTAATTTATAAAATGATAAATTCATATCTTTGTAAATTATTGGTTTAAATATATCTTTGATCCTTGTAACTATAACTTTTTATTTTATTTTGGTTCTCGTAAGTTTTTTTGTTTGATTTACATCTTGCAAATATAGTTCCATTTTAAAATAGTCATTCCATCCAAATTCCGTTACAAAAATTGTAACGTTGTTAAACATAAATATTATTAAAACATAATTTTGTTTAACCTAAACATAAACCCCCAATGTAATTAAAATATAACTTTTTTTAACATAAAATTAACCCCAAATGTTTTATTCTTCTTCCCTAAAAAAAATCTAATATTAACCCGAAATGTTTCATTCTTCTTACCTTCAAAAACTACACTCCTACGTAAATTAGAGTTAAGGTTCTGAATATAATATTAGTACAAAATTGTGAATGTTTGTTTGTTCTTTCGATTGATTCGCTTCAATTTTCTTTGTGTGGATGGATGAAAAAAGTGAAATTGAAACTAGTGTTTGAGAATTGGTTCAAAACGATGAACTGATTGTTTGCGTTATCAACGAATTGAATTTGAAAAATCTAATCAACCAATAAGTATCAAAGCAGGATTGACCATGAAACGATTTTATATAAGACAAAAATTAAAAAAAAATGTTAAACTAACAATTTCAAAAAAAAAAAAGAACCATCGATATTATCTCAATATCGTCGCTATCTTTCATATAATTCGGATTGCTATCAATTAATTTGTCAGTGTTGATGCTCTAAACTTGAACCAACAATTTCAAAGAAACCATTTGAAGTTGTTAATTTTAAGTTTTTTTAGAGAAGAAGAATGAAACATTTGGGATTAATTTTAAGTTAAAAATTGTTATAATTTTATTATATTGAGGTTTATGTTTATGTTAAAAAAAATTATATTTTAATTATATTTAGGTTTAACGGTGTTATAATTTTTGTAACGGAAGTTGGATGAAAATATTATTTTAAAATAAAACTATATTTACAGGGACATAAACCAAACAAAAAAACTTACTATTTACAAAAATGAAAAAAAAATTATAATTACAACAAGCAAAACATGTTTAAACCTAAGCTATTTTTAGATATCTTATATTTACAACATGAGATTGTTTTTTCCAATACCTCTATAGCTAGAACCATTTTATCTTCTAGTCATAAAAAATTCTAAAATACTTTTTAATTACAATTTCACACATTTAAAAAAAAAAAAAATCAAATTTCACATCGAAGACTCATTTTTGATACAATATATTTATATATAGTTTTGTTATATAATATACACAGACTCAAAGGCTCATTTTGGCCTCACTTCAATGCCTTCAATTATAAGCCCTCCCTTCAACTGATAACCAACCTCCGTAAGACTCATCTTAATCTCTTCATCACACAAACCACTAAAAAACTCTCCAATCTCAATCTCCATCCACCCATCTAATCTCTTAGTTGGCACATGAATATTCCCTCTATCTTCTTGTTCATGAACCACTCTGTTTCTTCTATTCCCATAAAATAGTGTCTCCATATTACACTTGTTCTCATCTTTATTGCACAAATATGCTTTCCCTCTTTTCACTATTTTTCCCATCTCAATTGTTACATCTGAAGGAGCTGAGTCAAGTCCATACGCTCGATGAGAGACTTTCATTACAAGATAAGCTGCATATGATGTGTTTGGTGTTAGATTTTGTGCTCTGATTTTGCCTTCTATTTCTAACCAGTTCACTGTTCTCAGCTCAGCTACCTCTGCGAATCTGCAAATTATTGTTTTGTTTACTGTCATTATTTCACAGTCAATTTGTATCCTCTAAACCAACCCCCTTAATTAATTAAAGCATTTATTTTTATTTAAAAAATGTATTTAATTAGTATTATTATACCAATGAAATTTAAATTTTAAAATTCATTTAAAAAAAAAACTAGGATTCCAATAACAATTCTTTAATATGATCAATTGCTTGACTATAAATTAATAATATAAAATTCAAACTCTTAAAACATTCCATTTTCTAAAAATAACTAGATTTAAATATATAATTGGTCCAGATAAATATGCGTTTTTATTTTTATTTTAGTTTCGATAAATTTTTTATTTAATTTTTATCTGTAAATATTTTTTTTGTCTTGATTTTATAAAATGTTTTTTTAATTAAAATTGACCTTCGCAATTTCTTATATAATTAGTAATTAAGAGATTAAAATCAAATATTAAATATTTAAGCCAAATAACTATCACCTTCCTTTCTAAAAATAGTATATAGTTGAGTTGAAGGTAGGAAGTTAAATAAATACCTAGATTCAGGGATTGGTTTCCAAATCCAGAACATTGGATCGATGCTCCACGCTATTGACAGCTCCCTTGCTGATAACACATAACATATTTTTCCACGACACTTTTCCAATCTGAAACTCTGTATTCATCACGTGACGGAACAAAACAAAGTACATAAAATAAAATTATCATAAATTAGTTAGAAGCAAAACAAGTAGTGAAGGTTAATTACCTTATTGCCACCGTCTAGGAGAAGGGGACGACAAAGTGTACGAAAGAGTCGTTTGTACGAAGAAATGAATTTGAAAGTGAATGGATTCAAAACCCTTGAAACAATGTCTTCGTAATCTGAGGTTAAAAATGTCTTCCAAACTAAGTTGGAGTTTGCAACTGAGACAAAGGTGTTTGAGACTAATGAAAATCTACATGCATCTTGTGGAGATGTGTGTGATAAGATTCTAAATATGATAGGTTTGGTTTGGTATTTTGTTTTAGGACTTAGCGAAGGGTAACATAGATGGAACAAAAATTAGGGAGAAGAAAACTATGTTAGAGCCAGCGTGTTTTACAAATGTGGAATTAAATTAGGTGTTGATTTTCCCATTTAATTATCCTTATATATTCTCGACCTATGTTGCCAAGTAGACAGACCAATTTCCACATGCCAGCAATTAAATTAGTATTTTAATTCATAATAATAGTGATCTATAGAAAATATATATGTTATGGAATCATGATAATATATACTTTATTCAATATAATTGTATATTGAATAAAAAATTGTTTATCTATATATCTTATGATTTTTTTTACACAACCTTTAAATTTGGGTTAAAAATACAAAATTGAAAACTTGTAACAATCAAGAATGGATGTTAAGTTTTTCTAAAATTAAAAGTCACATGCAATTGTGAGATTGGAGGTGTTTATACCTACAATGCACTCGCCTCAAAACATATCCACTATTAAAATAATTATTTTTTAAAATTTTTATATATACATGTTTATTTATTTTATTTAATATTCTTTTATATATTATCAATTTCAATATCCTCTATATGAAAAATACGAGTTTAACATTTTTTTTATTTATTATTATAGAATAATTATTAATTTTATATGTATATATTTATTCATTTTATTTAATTTTTTATACATTATTAAATTTAATATCTTCTCTATAGAAAATATAATTTTTAAATTTTTTTATTTTATTATAATTATTAATTTTTTTAATTATGTATTTATTCATTTTATTTAATATTTTTTTAAAAGTATGATAACTGTATTTTTCAATACAAAAATTCCACTTTATACTCTTAATCTTCACCTAAAGATCGGGCCAACCAGCACACATATACACTCAAGTCAAATTTTAATACGAAACATTGTAAAATATATCATAATATTCAAGAAAAATTACTAAATTTTTATCAAAAATTATTTTTAGACACATTAGAATATAAAATTATTTATTAAACTAATATAAATGATTTTGTGTAATTTTTCTTTTTAATTGATAATAAAGTCAATTGATTTGAATATTTGTTGAGACAATATTAATTTTAGTTTCAAAATTATTAGAATATGATGTCTTTTTATTAAAAAAAATTATTTTACTTTTTTAGAGGCTTACAACGCTTGTGCTGGTGACTTTACTATTAGATTTATCATGTTCGAAGAACTCACATTTATTTTAGTTAAATATCCTACACAAATTTGGGTTAAAAACGCTGACAAAAAAGTATTGTGAAGATTAAAAATTGAAACAAAAAATTATGCAAACTAAACAACAAAAATATTTTTAACCTTTAGAATCTATTTAAGTATATCATACATAACTCATATTCACATGAAAATGTGTCATTTTTTGCAAGTCACATGCTTAAGTTTCTGCTCATCTCTAGTATGAATCATCTATTCCCTTGAATTGACAGGTAATATTATATATTTATTGGAAAAGGACTAAGTTTTCCTATTTTTTTTAAGTCTCTATTCATCTATCTCCATTTATATTATTATTATTTTTTAAAATTATCTGAATTTTGTAACATGAAATTACAAGGTCTAATCTTATCGTTAAACTAATATCTTACGATTCATTCAAAATTATTTTACACTTGGAAAAATTTGTCATGTTACATTTTATTTATTAATAATTCAAATTTATTTTCCTTTAATATTTTATCCGTTCTGAAAATTATTGTTAAAATCTTATATAGCTTAGTTATTAACCCGTTTTTTTTTTCTTTCATATTTGAATATTTTAAACTTGGATATATGTGTATAAATATTTATATTTTTAAATAATTATCTTTTAATACATGTTTTTGAAAAAATAGCACTTCATAAGTTAATAGTTTTTTTTTTAAAGCCAAATGATTTTTATTTCAAAATAAAAGGCATAAGATATACCCACAGATAAATTAACTAAACCATTGTCAGCGCCTACCAACTTATGGTCTTTGAAGTATTGTTTGATTTAAGTCTGTAGTGAGCTTTTACAGTTTTTTCTTTTGTAAAAATGCACCTCAGCGATTTGAGAAATTTAAAAGTAATTTATAAACTATTATTAACTTTAATTATGACTTTTTGTTACTTTTTGTTGTAAACAGAACAAATATTCTCTATTGGCTGTGGTCAATTCAAGCGACTGGAGTCAAATTGCGCTCGCGCACACCGCTTGCACTTTCTTGCTGCAGTATAGGTGCTTTGTAGCAAATTTTTATTATATTTTAATTAAATAAAAATAAATAAATACTTTCAATCTTATCAATATATCTAGTAGGAGTTTTTATCTTGTGTTACTTTACATGTAGTCAAATATGGAATAATGATAAGATGGCTGATGTCTCTATTCTATGCTTGTGTTTGGATTTTGAATTTGAACTAATTATGAACAATTTGTCAACGTTGTGCTTACATAAATGCAATACAAACTAACTGGTTAAACCACTATACAGCAATATATTAGTCATACCATATAACGAATGTATATACAAGCATAACGTTTATTTTGAAATTCCTAATATGTTTTATTTTAATCTTCGTTCATGTCACATGGCTTCTACACGTCACATTCTTGTTGTGGCAATTTTGTGTCCTATGACATTAAAAACATGATGGAGTATATCACGTCAATTGTCATGATGTCATGTCACTTAAACTTAGACGAAGTGTTGACATTAAAAATTAAAACACTTAAAATTTTAAATTGTAGAAATAAAATCTACAAAAAATTAAAATGACTTAAAAAAATTCGTAAAAATCACAAATAAACGAATGCTTTTTATATGGGCGGGAGGTGTTTTTGTAGGGTTTTTTATTTTAATGATTCAATTTAAAAAAAAATTATCAATATATATTTTATTTTAAAATTATATAATAAGTTATCATTTTTATTGATTTAATTAGAAGTCGTCGTTTGCAAATACGACTTTCTTAAGGACAATTCCCTTAAAGATTTATTTATTTTTTCTTTTTCTTTTTAATTCTATGAAAATTATTGTTCTAAAAAGTGACTTTGATATTCAATTGAAGAATTACCATTTCAAAAAGTGATTTGGTGTGATTAAAGAAAACAAAACAAATTCTAAAGGAAATCACTATTACAAACTTGAATTTAATTAAAGAAATAACATTTGCAAATAACGACTTTTAACTAAGTCAAAAAAATAGTAGTTTGGTATATAATTTTCAAAAATATGTATATTAGTAATTTTTTTTAACTGAGTTATTAAAAAAAACTCATTTTTGTAACGTGATTTGATTTTGTGAGATAGAACACGTAAGTAGAAAACAATATATGCAGAAATGTCTCTTCAAAAAGGTAAAAATACATATTTAATCATTTAAATTAACTCAATTTTTTTTAGATTTTTTAAGTTAAATTCATTTGCATTATTAACCTTTAAAATATATTATATTATATATGAAATCTTTTAAATTTAAAATTTTTCTCAAATTACTGTCATAAAATATTAAAATGTAATTGAAAATAAATTAATTATCTAAGTTACTTTGCATATGAAAAAATTTAAAAACACGGATTATATGCATAAATTTTTATTACCTCATTATTAAAGTCATATATACGTTTAAATTGTTGTAGAAAAATAAAAAAAAACATATATATTATTTTTAAAATTTGATAAATATTTTTCTAAAAGATTTGATAAATTTTCAAATAATTGTTGTGGAAATTAAAATATACTACAAAAGAAAATGTAACTTAAGATCAAATGAAAATAAAATGAATTTAAAGTACTTAAAAAGCAGGAATTGAGTTAATCATTATTAAAAAACGGATCAATCCGAACCGTGTTGAGAGAGGTGCTCCATTCCCGTTCCTAGCAAGGGTCGTTGCCGTCGTCGACTACTATAGGAGACCTGTTTCCTTCTTCAGGGTGACTTATTGCTCAACTTTACTATTTCCACCCCCCTTTTCACTTTGATTACGTATTAGTAATTTACTCCAAAATGAGACTTCCGTTAAACTTCAAATAACCTATCACGACTTTTGCCTAAATTTATTTTATTATTACGTGGAGAATAAATTAATTAACTAGGAAAATTTTCAAACTATGGATAAGCGCCATACATTCTGAATGAAATTATTATTTATTCAAATAAATTATGTGATTAGGTCATATACATATAGTGTGCTGCAAAAGTTTGAGTAGTAGTATAATTTACATTTAGCATTAACATGAATTCGTGTATTTATGAAATGTGACAGTATATGTTATGTTTTCCCAAATTGTAGGCTGAATTGGAATATTTTGAAGTAGCAAGTAAAGCCTGATGGAACCAATTGATGTAAAATCCGGTGCATTGGTTTCTCTACAAGATCTGCGCCCATCGTCTCCTTTTTACAAGCAAGGAGCATCCCTCAGAATAATTGGAAAGTGAGTGATCCCATTCTAACTCTGCTGTATTTGTAACTTTTCCAATTCAGAATGATTGGGTTTTGTTGCTGCTGATTATGAATGAATGTGTGATGTGTAATGCTTGAGGGATTTAGGTAATCGCATGCTATGGTTGTGCGTTTAGATAGACTATATGTTGTCAATAGCGGTCTGAACAGTGCATGACTGCTCCCAAAAGGCGTATTGTTTTGCACTTGTACATGGATACCACCAATAGTGGTTATATTGTGTTTGGAGCGTTATTTTCAATTGCAGATAGTAGAAAATAGCGGTTTGTTCAAATCCTGCTATGCTATAGTGCTAAAGCGCTGCAATAGTGAATATTTGACAAAATTTTGTACTAAATGGCGTATTGCAGAAAATAGCGATTAATTCAAATTCCTCTATGTATCCTATAGCGCTGTTATAGTGGCTATTTGAAAACATTTGTTTGGAGGGATTGACAATGGCATCGTAGCTGTGTGACTAGGTGAGAATTGCAGATATTGGCTTTTGGTTTTGTAATGGATGTATAGTGGGAACAAATATTGACATTAATGGCATGGGGATGGCAGTTTGAATATGGTTTAATAAATGAAACAGTGTAGATTTTGACCAGCTGGGAGAAAGTTGGCATACTTTGTATATCTCAGATCTATAAGTCACTTAATTTTAGAGGTTCCAAAGTTACTAAAGATATCAAATACATCGATTCGTTCCTCAAAAACACAGATGCAGACATGAATTGGAGATAAGTTTCAGTGTAAGAAACATATGTTCTCTACTAGAAGATAACAAATTTTTCCTGCAAGTTCTGTTTGATTGAATGTAGTTCTCCTTTAAATTTCATTAAGTATGTATTCATGATTTCATTCTGAGCAATATTATATTACACATCCACAATGTACAATAAAATGCATTCCAGATCCAGTCGTTAACCTGACCTTGTAGAAAGTTTTATTTAGCTCATTAGTTAACATCTGAGTATTATTTTTCAGCTATCAAACCACAAGATTTTTGTAGTAATTCACTTTAAGTTCTGCCATTGAGTTTATTATGTGTATTTTATCAACCATTGTGAGAGTGCGTCATCTCTGCCTTGTGGATGATGGATCAACCTGACAGTTCTACCTCCCTGTGGTTACATAAAACAAGTGTTTTACTAACATATAGGATAGGCCTAATTACATTTTTGATTTTTGTAGATTCACCAAACTTCAATTTTGGTCCAGCTAGTATTACGATAATATTGCCCCTGTAGATTTTAACTAGATTCAATTATTGAGAACCCTTGACCCGTGTTAGTTTTCTGGTTTACTTTAGTCAATTTTTGGTCTTTCTTTACTGTTATGGTACTAAACTGCTTGTGACACTATATTTAGCTGATTTGGCATAAATCGATCACTGGGGAATCACATAAATTTGTGAACTATCTTCAACGGAAACTAGGGGGATAAAACTGAATTTGGTAATACTAGAAACTGGAAATAATTAACCGCAGAATATTTTTACCACTAATTGATTTAGTCCATGCAAATTGTAGTGATGTCTGAATGTGTTATCTAATTGTCTTTATCCGCTCAATCAGCACGAGCCACTGTATGGTTGCATTTAGCAGGAAATATTGCTGTTTTATATATCTTTTGATGCTACCGCCGTTATTCGTGATTGTGAAGTATATCATTGAATAACTTATGTCAGGCCTTCCACAGGTTACTCGAATACTCTTTAGAGACGGGCCTAGCAACAGTTATCGATGGTGATAACATTTTAAAAGTTAGTATTGAGAGTCTGAAGGACCTTAGTTTTCAAGTTGGCTCTGTCTACCAATTCATTGGTGAACTCCTTATCCAACCTGATCATGAGGTACGTGCTTGTCAAGGTTTGGCTAAAGCCTTAACCGACCCAATTTTCTCTTGCAAACGCACTTGGATTCATGATATAAAGGTGTGATTCATGTGAATGAGAAGATAATTTTGCATGGTGTCTTGTTAGGGAGTTTTGCAGGCACGTGTTGGTAGAAATGTCGACGGGATTGATCTTAATCTT
Source organism: Cicer cuneatum (assembly GCA_037974295.1). NCBI lineage: Eukaryota > Viridiplantae > Streptophyta > Magnoliopsida > Fabales > Fabaceae > Cicer > Cicer cuneatum. Next base: position 70,167,740 of record JBBPBO010001986.1, on the reverse strand, counting down.
TATCATCAGTCCTTGCTGCTTTTGAGACAGTTTCAAGCCAATCATTTGAATAATTGAGCAACTTAACTTTGCAGGATTATTTTGTACACAACAAGGCATCATATTTTTCTCATAATACAAAAAGATGGAAGGTTGGTCCCTTAATATTTTCATAGCAGTATGTTGTCACAGAGATACTGAACGCATAAACATATTTATATCAATGCTTTTTATTCAAGGGCGTGATGTTCAGCAACTTATGATCCTGTTTACTTCATTTGTTTCATGTTTTTATTCCGAAGTTAAAATGAATATTAGAGAAGATATTATAGAAGGTTTTGAAAATGCATTTGAAAAATAGATTGAATATTTTTTGAAAAATTTTGAAAAATGTCAAGACATTGTTTTTAACGCTTCTGAAAATGCATTTCCTATAACTAGTTTTCATCTTCTTTCTGAAAAATAGATCTTGTCTTGTTAAACGTGAGGAGGCCACATAGTCTCACCATTAAAATTCATTAGAATTCACAACTTTAAAAATGTAAAGTGGAGTCCAATGAATTTTAGTGGTGAAATAATGAACATGACTCACTTATGTTTGATCTCATCATGTTTAATTGGGACAATCCAAATCTCATATTTATATGCTTCTTTAGGCATGGGCGTGATGTTCTGCACTCTACAATTTCATGTACACAGAATCTTAATTTACAATTTCATGGTGGTATTTCATTTTATTTTATTCTTTCTTTTGGCTGCAAAGAGGAAATTATGCCATCAAAGGGTGTGGCTGTTAGGTGAGTTGGATTATGCTGTGCATGCTTCACGGGGTCATTTAGCTGTCCATGTAACGCTCTACGACAAACTTAAGGCCACCCTGGTTTTGGAATCTGAAACATTGAAGAGGGTGGGGGTATTTAAGGCAAACAGGGAATACATTTTAATTTGCGTCAGCAGACTCTTTTTGTAAATTGAGTATCCTCCACGCACAATATTTTAAATACTAATCACTTGAGTTAAAAACAAAACTTTCCATTAAGAGTTTTAACATTGTTACTTTCTCAAGATTGGATTTGAACTCAAAACTGAATCATCTCATCCAAACCGTGGATCACATTTTTCAACAGCTTTATAGTAATTGGAGGCTAAGATGCCCATATAACATACTTCCATTTCTTTGTGAAAATATGAGAGCCAATTATCAAGGTCCCATGATTTATGTGGGCAGCTGTAGTGCTTGAAAAGGTACAATTACTAAACATAAAAAATTTCTCACATTATTGTCCACCAATCATTCTGAAACATGGGGGCAGAACTATTTTTTGTTGACACGCTATGAATTATAGTTGACGATGCATTTCTAGCTTGTAATGATGGAATATTAGTTGGTTTTCATTTTTCATGTCCCACATATCACTCCATACTTATTTGATTTTGATCTTCATGAAACACTTTCTTGACCATTTGTACATAATCCTTAGTGCTAATGGAGCATAATAAATACTCCAAGTTTCCACTCCTTTTCTGAACATAAAACTAAAGTCAATATCTTCGTCAACTATGTGGAGCCTGCTTTTTCACAAGTTAGTGATAACTGTTAACTAATGGTCAAAGAATCATTTGTATGGTTCTTATTGGGTTTTAATGCATTGGAAATTTGGACAAGGGAGAGAGAGCATTATTCTGGCTTTCGTATTAGACATAGTGGGATCGGACTTGGATAATACGTCTGTTTAATGACACAACAATCATAACGACCATTAAATTTAGAGGAAAAATTATCACTCTAAATTTAACTAAGGCTAGAACTAGAATTATATATATATATATATATATATATATAAACCACGTTGAAAATCTAAACATGGATTAGGGTCAACATCCACCAAACTAAGGAAATAATGGCAAATAGGATTTTTTTTTTTGTTATGGAAAAGTACCCAACAAAAGAAATGAAAACATTAACTTTTGACATTGGTAACATTACATAGTTACCAATATCAAATTCTGAATCTCCTTCACAAAAATCCTTATATGTTAGTTTCAAATATCAAAGGTACAGGATAAAAAGTTGTCATCATATGTTTTTTTTGTCTTTAACCTTTTTGTTCATAAAGAAAAATAGGCTAACAATTATTTCAATTAGAGTTAAAATTTTATATTTTCAAACGAATTCTTCTTAACTAAAATTTATTAACCCTTTCTTGATCTGATTTTACATACCCGATCAAACACTAAATTAATAGAATTCTATTCACTCGAGAATTAGAAAATTAAATAATTATATATATATTAACCCCGTAAACTAACTATTTGATTCTCGTTGTTTAACTTTAGACTGTTGTATATATAAAAATTAAGTAAATATAGTTGCTCACAAACTAGCTGCTGGATACAAGTCTTATTAGTTTCCACACTGCTCCTATTCTTGTTGTTCATTAACATTACATTTTAAATAGAAAGCAGTTGTATTTTTGTCCCAAAAAAAGGCTGTGTGGATTATAATGTATAATGAAATCGATATATTGTAACAAAAAATTATTGAGTCCTGTAGCCAAAAGTGTGAATCGTGATGCTCTCAACCCCTTCTTTTCTGCGTATGGAGTATCTCATGCGATTGGAATTGGATGGCTCTTACACCATAAAATTGACATTATTTAGATTGATGGCCTCGATTATACCGACAAGGAGATCTTGAGCCATGTTCACCATGGACTCTGGATTTCTTTCATTTAAAAAACTATACATTTACACGCATTAATTGATGATCATCAATTTAAAGTTCAATTCACTCGTATTACAACTTCACTTAATCTTGTTCAATATTCTTTATCTTTGATTTGAAATCAAACGGTGAAAATCAATATACAAGTCATACATTAGTTTGGAATCTGAATCTGGTCCATCATATCTACTTGATATGCATGATCATATAACAGTCACACATATATGAACACTGTCAAAGAAATATATGTGAACACACTACCTTTCGGGTGTGCTCAATCGAAAAAGAAAAAAAAACAATTTCTACGTATGTACTTTATGTAATATTTTTTATATATTATTAATTTTATTCTCCTCTTTATAAAAAAAAATATTAATATTTTTTATTTTATTATTGTAATAAATATAATTTTTAAATTTACTATTTAATAAATGGGAGTGGGATTGAAGTGAAAAAACTCAAATTTCATAAAAAAATAAAAATCCAAATTTTAAATCCGACAAAAACGAATATGGATTTTTTTTTCAACTACTCAGGTGCAGAGATATAGAGATAAAACCCGCCCCTTGCCATACGTAGTTGAAGTTGAGTTTGGTATACAACAAGCTAATATTTGGTTGACTATAATAAATCAAATACTTCTCATTTTAATTTTTTTTATTTACCACAGAATTCCAGATTGTATTTCCAATTTTATTATAAGTGTAATAAAATAGATTGATTCCCATAGAAATGTGTTTTTGTTCCTTATATAATCGGATATATCAATTGAAGATTTTATATAAATTTTTTTTACCATTTTTAATTTTTAAACAATACAAAAATTGGGTATTTCTTTTGTAAATTATGGTATTCTCGCGGGCAAAGAAAATGCTTAAACTAAATTAAATTATGTTTGAAGTTTGACATCTCATAATATCTACTTTTAGCTTAATTGTTGACTTGACCTTCTATTTTCATCCTATCATAGAATTAGTCCAATTAATTTAAAAAAATTCGATTTTGGTTTTCCCTTTAAAACTTTTGGACTAAAATATAATTTATTATATTTTAAACTACGTAACACATAATATAATCCGATAATGTATAATAATCAATATTTATGATAATGCAAGAAAATTATTTTAAAAAATTCATTTTTAATTTTTAAAATTATTTATTTTTATAATTTAATTAATAATATATAAATAATTAATGACTTGAATATATTATTGGTCTATTTAATTATATAATTTTTTAATATTAATTTTTGATTTTTTAAATTATATGTCATTTAATGTGTTATATTATTATTTTTTAGTCAAACTTTAGAAAAAATGAAAATAAATATTTTAAAATAAAAAATTAATTTCGTAATTAAATAAAAATAAGAGAATGAAAACAACAATTAATTATATACTTTCCATACATTTGAAGGATCCAACCCTACTTAAATTAAAGGTTAAAGATCTCAAAGAAGAATGACTTATGCCATTGCCACATAAATTGAAAGGGGACCATACATGATACCGGCCTCTGGGACACTAAACTTTCCACAGTTCCACAATGAACATGTGGCTTCATTACTTTACCCTTTTGGAGGGGAAATATCAAAAACAACCACGTATCTAACATTACATATTCGGTCCAATCCGATATAGGGGCTGAGGCTGAGTGGGGTCACTTTTATTGCAAATTCATACTTAGATGCTTAATTTGTTGCCTAGGATTTACATATTCAGACCTGCCCTACCTTGACCACACGTATAAGCATTGTCTTGTTGTTATTGTTTTAATTTTAATAATATTTTGCTACTTGGAATTACTGCCTAATTTGTCTTTTTCTTACCTAATATAAAACCCACCCTAATAATAGAAGTAGAAAGATAAGGAAGGTAGTAAAGCACAAGGAATTTTGACATTGGTGGTATTGCACGAGGAAAATAACAGTAACCGTATCTAGTAACTACAAATACTAGTAGGTTAGGAAAATTTAAAAAGAGGTTCCCTCATAATATATGTGCGATCCAGCCAAAAAGCAAAAGTGAATTCATGACACACCACGTGACTAAATAGATATATGATAAAAATTAATTTTAATCAAACTATTTTATCAAATTCATTTTAATCAAAATTACTAATATTAATTAACTTTAATTTAAAATCAATTCTAATAAACATCGATCATGCAACTATTTTTTAAAATTATTTTTAGATATATCTATTTTATTTAAACCAAACACAATAAATCAAACACATATTTTTAGAAGAAGCTGATACAGAGTCCCTGGCTTATTTTTTGTTTTTTGTCACCTAAAAGTAAAGCTCACACATAAAGTTACTTTTTCAGATTAGTGCCTAATCCGTGGGCGGATATAGATTTACTAGCTATACATTATTTTATTTAGTATATCATCTATAATAGAAGACACGGGAAATTTGGATATAGAGTTAATATTTAATTTTTAATGTCTACTTTTCTCTCTTCTTATTTTTAGTTTGGAAAATTTTTGAGTGTTTTTCTCGATATCTAAGTTTGTTTAGTTTTATTGGCCATATTTAAATAGTGTAATTTTAAAGCCATACAATAGTAAAATCGATATATTAAAATTGAACTATTTTATTGTAATAATTTTGTAATTAATAATTTGTCTTACATAATTTTAAATAATATCGTAAAATATTTTAAAAGATATAATCTACGACTCAATCTAATATATACTTTTATACATTATTTCGTATATATTCAACAAAATGTAAAATTTGAATTCAAACAATTACTCGCTTAAAATTTAATCTCAAAACTAAAAAACTAAAAATTCAATAATGAAATGAACGAGTTTAGTGTATGATGAGAGTAAATATTGAAATAGTAAAAAAAAATTCATAGAAAAGAAGATAAACTTTTGTTGAAATGTGAATTGTTATCATTCGAAATAATTTGTCAAACTATACACGTAAAATATTTATAGAGTGACTTAATGAAATATTATAAAACTCTTTCCGACAGCTCACCAAACAAAATAACATACTATAAATAAAATACCCAGTGGTAATTTTCTGTAACAACATGACATTCTAGACCCTCATTTAAAAATTGGAAATAAAAATATATATTATTATTTATTAACATGTTAATTAATAAATTAACATCAAGTCAAGTGTTCTTAATACTATTGTAGTCTTTTTGGCGGATATTTTGTTTTATTTATTTCACATCAAGTGCTCTTAAGTCTTAATACTGTTAGATTTTTTTTTGTTGACAAAATACTATTCTAGTTATATGCCTTTTTTGTCTCATGCATGAATCTTTGAACTAAAAACACAATTGAAATAGATTCAACGTAATAATTAAAAAAAGGAAAATTTATGTAGTAGTATTCTATTTTTATATTTGTTATAACTTATTTTAGATAATAATTTTTTTTCAAAAAATTATTTTGAAAATCTCTTTATAAAAATTATTTTTGAAATGTATATTTTTTAAAAAATGTAATTTTTATCGTGTTTAAAATGTTAAATAATAAATATTTAAGTTATTAAATATTAAAATTATATTTTTAATATATAACAAATAAATTTTAAAATAACTCCTATTATTTTTAAATAAATTCTTACAAAAAATATTTTTAAAAATTTATCAAATACGGTTTCATGTTCCTTATGCTATTGTTCGATCTACTTTAAAAGCTTCTTTAGATAAGAAGCATTGTAGCGCCATCGTGAAGATTAATCTTCTTACTATTGAAATCAGTTTAATTGTTTTGCCTCTTACAATATATGTTTTGTATATGCACCGCTTCGAAATTGAATTATTCATCAAATAGTCAAGAGGCACAAGTATCTATTAATACTATCAATGGAGTACAATTATTCATCGAGGACTAACAATGGACTACAATTATTCATCGAGAGTGAATAGTTAATTTAATTCTTGAAATTGTTAGTATTTATTAAGTTAATTATTGAATTTTTTAAATTGATAAATATATTATTGAAATTATAAAATATCAATAAAAATAGTTTTTACGTAAATTTTAGTCATTATATATTTTGATACGACGCTGTAGTTGAGTATGCGAATTATCTACATTCATCTAATGTCAATGTCATATTTCTATAGAATAATTTGCCTGACAAAATTTTGTTATTTTATAGATAAATTCGTAACTAATTGTACATTGACAAATTATGCACAAATTAATCTATAAAATATTTGAATTTTATTAAAAAATTAATTCATACTGTGATATATTTATATAAAATTAAAGTGGAAAGTCAAATATTTAATTAACATGTCATATCATAATTTTTAACGATAAAAATTTAAATATAGACTATTTTAATTATTATTTTACAATTTAATTGATATATTTAATAATTTGCAAATTTTAAAGATTAGCTGATTCACATTTTCAATTTAAATTTTTTTTTTTGCCTATTCGCTCATTATTCATCATCCATTCCAGTATAAGTTCATTCAATTTATCCGATACATACTAATGTTGTTTCATCATGCTTTCAATTAAAGTCCGTTCAATTTATCCAATATATAATAATATTGTTAACGTGTTGAATTGAATTCATCTATTTAATTTAGATTTTAAGTAATGTAGCCAATATTGTTTTATTTAAAATTTATTATAATTATTTTTTAACATTAAATATTTTATTAAATTAAATAGAAAATGCAATCAACCACTACACCTATACTGCCTCCGGACGTTTCATGTTGGTGTTAATCACTGCATCATCGGGATCATCACCAATCTGACCACAATTTCTAACAATATTTATTAAATTATATTATTTTATTTTATTTTATGGATGAATATCCATCCATTGTAAAAATATAATAGATAGATCATATATATTTTATCCATAGTGGATTGATTGAATTAGATATCTTAAATAATTTTTAATGAATTGTAAATAGATTAAGAGGTAATTTTAATCTATCCATTAATTATAATTCAATTCATATATTCCAATCTATTTGATTATTTGAAAGTAGATCTTGTATACTTGAAATGTGAACCACCATCTAATCTTAATTAATGGCCAAGATTACTTGATTATGTGGAATGGTGCGCTTCTACATATAACAGCAGACATTTTTTTTTTTATTGAACAGCAAGGAATTTGGATCCAAATATAATGGACTTCAAACAAAATTAATCTAAAATACTGAAAATCAAAAACTGATAAAAAAAACTAAAAATAATACATATAATTCTTGAAATGTATGTTTTCTATTTTAATTTTTATCCTTTTATCCTTCCGTAAACCTTTTTAATATAGTAACTTTTTTTCTTCAAAGTTTGCTATAAATAAAAATAAATTCTCCTAAAAAATAATATAGAGTAAAAAACTGTAGACAATAAAAAAAAAAAATCTGGATGAGATCAGATTTGATTTTAAAATCCAACCAATCAAATATTAAAATCAATAAATTGAAAACCGACTCAAGAATAACTCTAACTAGGTATAGAAATGTTAGAGCCACCATCAGATTTCTAAGATCTATGTATATGTCATGCCATTTTTTTTAAAATATACAAATATACTACTTTTTATGAGTCTATTTAATTGAAAAATATTAAATTACACAGACCATAAACAAATCTTTTTAGTCTAATTAAGTAATTATATTAGAATTAGAACTTTATGATAAATTACACGTTTTTTAAACTTTTAATAATTTAATTATATATGTCTAAATTCATTTCTGACATATTAAAATATTTATAATAGAAAATTTCTATAGTACATTCACAAATTAAATAGTTTTAATATATTTGTTCTTTAAATTAATGAATTAATTATTACTTTTATGAATCAAAGAATTATTTGTTAAAAAAAATATGATTTCATAAGAAAAACACATTTTATTGTTTATAAATATTGTATTTATTTTTTACATTTTATCCTAAAAAAATATCTGATATACACTATTATGAATAAAAAAACTCAGAAAAAATTCAATTTTATTTCGCCAGCACTTTTTATAAATAATATTTAGTTATTATATTTTATTAAATGATAGAAAATTTCTTTTTTAAAATAAACTAATTTAAATATCAAATATATTTATACATATCTAATTGATGCAAGTATCATAGAAAAAGATTGATGTATGATGTTATATAATTTCTAATTTTTTAAAATTCCCATCTTAAATCTAAAAGAGTATAATTAAATTGTTAGTTAGTTTATTCTTAACATGAAATGTGTTTTTGATTAGATTATACTTTCGTAAATATCAAACTTAAAACTAAAAAAATATGACAGGAAGATCACATTTTAAACTTAAACTTTGAATTTTTTTCTAAATCAATTTTAAACTTTATAAAATATAACTCTAACTTTAACCTATTTTTCTCTCTTTTATTTTATACAACAAGATGAGTATCAGGCGGTCTAGGTTATCCTAAGCTCTCCATCATGCATCTTTCCTTTTTTCTTACCAATTTAGAAATATATGTAGCCTACTATAGAAGGAGATTTTTTATATTTTATTTTTTAATAAATGATTTTTCTATTGCCTTCGCAATCATCAATCAAAATGTCTAAAACTAAATAAAATATATTTTGTTGTGATTTGAAATCATTTATTCCATTCTCCAATGATGAATCGGTTTCGTAGACATTAATTTTTTATATTCCTTCTACCAACATTTTTTTTTTGTATATTTTATAAGTTGATATTTTTTGATTAACAAGAAGATAATGGTAAATAAAAGCTTTGGGCGGTGTTGGTCCAACTCAGAAGCCATTTCAACGACGTGTAGGAAATATTTAGCAAACTTTAAGCTATTGATGACATACTCTGCTTATACACTTGCAACTTCTTCTCATCTCTCATATATATTTTATAAATTATTTATATATGTGGAGTTATAGGAGGTTTATCACACTCCTAAAAAAAAAGGAGGTTATAAACATATAAATTGAAATAAATAATAGGCCAAACTGAAAACATTTTGCCTCAATTATTGTGAAAGACAAACTTCTTTAATTTCTAATTAAAATTAATTTCTGTCAAACATTAATAAATATAATCATGGATGTTAGCTAGTATTTATTTAATTAGTTGCAATTATAGCTTTAATAATTGCCAGTAAACGTCCTTCATTTTCCTGTTAATATTTTTTAAAGAGTTTGATTCATTATACAACAATAATTCCCGAATCTGCAGAATAGGATGAGCATATGCCAATAATATAAGCGTTATATAAATGGTCAAAATTTTGCCAAAACAAACAAATAAATAATTATAAATAAAAATGGTCAAATTTGTACTGAAAAATCAGAACGGTTCTATTTTTTGGGGTGGCCATATATATGAACCATATTTAAAATGCACATATATCAATCAGTTCAGAATTTTTCTTTATGGATAGATTTTTTAATATTAAAATTATAATTGTAAAAAAAACATATCAATATTAATATCATAAAAATACAGTAAAATAATGAATTTGATGTAAAATATAATATATAATATATTAAAATTTAAAATTACGAAATAATAATTATCAATTAAATTTAAAATATATGAAATATACTAAAAATTTAAATTAAACTAATAAGTGTTGTTATGAAGAAATTAAAAACTAAAAGATAATATAGAAATACAATATAATAATTAAAGAAATAAAACATTAAATGAGTTTTCATTCCTAAAATAATTTTCTTTACTTTTTTATCTCAATTTATTTATTTATTTTTATAGGCTGAATTTGGCCTAATTAAATAATCATATATCAAATTCATAACCTGATTTATTCTATCCCTATCGACTTATATGCAAAAAAACCATTCAAAGATTTGAAAGTATACACAAATTGACCTAGACAAAAAATGAAAATAAATTTTTTTAAAGACTAAAAACAAATGTGAAAATTTTATAAAAATTCAAATTTTATTTAACCCAAAACAAAAAAAAAATTAAAATTTATGTATACAATTAGTACAATTTTAAAAAAGAATCCGAAATTCCAATTGGAGCGATATTTACAAAATAAAAATTGCGTCAAATACATTTCATAATATTATTTATTTGTAATTTAATTTTAGACAAGTTTATATATTAATTTAGACAATTTTGTCCACGTAACCCTTTTTGAGGCAAGAAAGTTGATTACGACAAGGTGAAATCGAAGAAGATGAGATAGAGATCGTTATAAAAGAATATATTATTATATCTTTATTTCATAGTCACATACGCAAATATCCATAAATACAAAATTACATGCATTTAGCTAGTATTGTAATTATTATAGTTTCCAAAATCCAAATAAAGAAATTTTATGACTTTGTTTCCTTCTCCGTAGGCCATAGATAAATAGGAAAGTGAAGAAAATACTAGAAATCAAACAAAACAAGAGTCTCCATATAATGGATTTTGATCATCCTTTGATTTCTCGAATCCTCAGCTCATGTTGTCGACACACAATCCTGTTCCACCCACCACAACAATTCTTCTTCCTTCAGATTCACCTTCTCTAGCGTTTTATTCTTCTTCCTCAACAACTCCAAGGTCTTCTTTATTGATTCATTCATTCATTATTTTCTTAACCAAATTGGATTTTCCAATTTTTATTTTTGGACCTTATTTTCTTTAGATGTTTGTGTCTTGTTTTTTATGAATTTAGAAGGAACTTGTTTTCTCTTCTTTCATTATTATGTTACTTTGTGTTGAATTGAAGTCATTTTAAGGGCAAGATCCCAAAAATCTTTTTTTTTCTTTCTTTTCTTCTTCTTTAAGATGTTCAAAGGACTAATAAGTTTCTCTTTTACATGAAATCATTTTTTAATGTTTATGTTCCATTTCAGTTACCATGATTTTCTATATAATTAAAAATGCAATGAAAAAAAAATAAGTTCTCTTTTTCCATTTTCTCATTATGATTTTTCTTGAAGAAGAATCTTATATGCATGGACCACCCTTTTGATTTTTTTGATCAAAGCCAATGTGTGGACATTAATTAATGGGATCTAATATATAGTATTAAGAAAGCTTAAACTGTAAATTTATTTGTTTTTGTCAATTTGATTTAAACAAGTGCCTTATTGCATAACAGTAATTCAGTAATGGCCACACTAAGCTACTGTTTTCACTTTTGATCCGTATGCACATAATATTAATTTTTAATATTCATTCCTCTGTACAGTGAATTCCTTGAATTCAGCACATGAATGAATATTCTCCTAAGTTCTTACTAACCTTTTTTTTTATCCAGTTCAGAAATTAATTTTATGCTTTCTCATTATTAAATTCAAAGATTCTAAGTCTTGTGAGTCAGAAATTGTCTTCATGTTCAGTCACGCCATCCTCAACTTGCTTAATTAACCCGTTATTTTTATTTCATATAAAAGACACGAATAAATAAAAAATATTCATATATTTTCTTACCTGCTCCTCTTTAATTTCTTCTATATATTTTTCAATATGCACAGATTCCATACTATATAATATTAAGAGGAAAAGTATATCAAAAAAATTGAGGAGTTGCATGATGGGGCATTTATCATCTATGTTCAATGGGTTGGCAAGGTCATTTTCACTAAAGAAAGGAAGAAGAAATTCTGTGAGATGTGAAAGAAGAGAAGCTGTTGAAGCAATGGCTAAAGAAGCTAAGAAAAATGAGTTGATGTTGTGTACTTCAGGAACTGTTAATGTTGATGGTTCAAACAACTTTGCCTCAGTTTTCTCCAAAAGAGGTCAGAAAGGTGTCAACCAAGATTGTTGCATTGTGTGGGAGGTAATTTTGTTAACAAATCACAAAGAATTATAGGCGTCGCTTAAAAAATAATTTTATTAAACTCAAATATTTTTAATGATCGAATAACTAAGATTGATTTATAGTATAAAAAATATTTACTTTGAGATGTATATAAACTAAATCCTTAAATTAAGCCAACGTAAGTTGATCTAGTTGTTATGGTGAATAATATATAAATAATTCTTTCAGTACTTTTTATGCATTAAGGCTTTTCTGACTCGACTAGGTCCGAGGACTCAAGTCAGCTAAACTTTTTTATTTATTTATTTATGAGAATATAAAATCCTTAAATTAAATGCTTGTAATAATTGAAGAGTTTATAACCATATGCATCAATTCATTGTGGTCCTATTGATGATAAATTATAGGAATTTGGATGCCAAGAGGATATGATATTTTGTGGAATATTTGATGGACATGGACCATGGGGTCATTTTGTGGCCAAAAGGGTAAGAGAGTCAATGCCAAGGTCTTTGCTATGCAATTGGCAAGAGACACTTGCTGCACAATCTTCACTTGATGATCACAAGGATATTGATCATGTAAAGGCAGCAGCTGCAGACAACAAGCAACACAGGTTCAATATATGGAAACACTCTTACTTGAAGACTTGTGCTTCCATTGATCAAGAACTTGATCATCAACGCAAGATTGACACATTTTACAGTGGAACCACTGCACTCTCAATTGTTAGACAGGTAAATTGAGATAAACAAGTTGTGAATATTATAATGTGCAAATTTTTGTGGTTTCACTTTGATCTATTAATCATAGATCACTCAATATACTAAATTACTTGTTAGTTTTTTTTTTTTTTTTCTTTGCAACAAGCAGTCGTGATTACGATGCCACCTGTCGCATTTGATAGAATTGGAATTCACGTTGTCATGCATTTTTCAGTCATTGATCTTTGATCAGACGATTTATATAATAAGATGTATATATATGAAACTTGATTGATGTCGGCCTAATGGCTCACAATGAGAAGACAACGGTGTGATTGTAGGAATCTCTTACTATAGAAAATCCAAATACATATTTTACCATAATTTTCTATAATATGAAATCGCAAGTTGGACCGAGAGATAACTAATGTTTAACCAATATAATTCATCCTTAATTAAAGTGTATTAACCATTTAAGATTTAAAACTTTGCTACATAGTGTGTAATAGAGCAACCAATATATTAATATATTAATCTTTAGTGAATTTATTCTGTAATAACCTGCAGGGTGAATTAATTATGATAGCAAATGTTGGTGACTCACGAGCAGTATTAGCTACAACATCAGACAATGGAAGTTTAATTGCAGTTCAACTAACAGTTGATTTTAAACCAAATTTACCTCGTTAGTACATACATTTCCATCATTCTGTTTAATCTATAATTACAACAAACATATATTCTCAGTATAATAGCATATTTGCAGAAGAGGCAGAGAGAATAATTGAATGTCAGGGGCGTGTGTTCTGTTTACAAGATGAACCTGGTGTGCACAGAGTGTGGTTACCAGATGGAGAGTCTCCAGGACTTGCTATGTCAAGAGCTTTTGGTGATTATTGTATTAAAGAATATGGTCTTATTTCAGTTCCTGAGGTAACTCATAGGAATATAACAAGTAAAGATCAGTTTCTTGTGCTTGCTACTGATGGGGTAATAACTTAAAATATATTAGAACTCTTAAAATTATTGTTGTTCAAATTTGGAGTTAGATTAAGTATTAAATAGTTGTTGGTTGGTTTTGTGATGTAGGTTTGGGATGTGATATCCAATGAAGAAGCAGTAGAAATTGTATCTTCAACACAAGACAAAGCAAAATCAGCTAAACGTTTGGTGGAATGTGCAGTGCATGCATGGAAACGCAAGAGGAGGGGTATTGCCATTGATGACATTTCAGCTATTTGTCTCTTTCTTCACTCTCCACTTTCAACTCACCATATTAGCCCCATTGACATTGTTAAATAGATTATTTTATTATCTTGTAAAATGGGCCACTGAAGAAGCTCTATTGATGATGATGTTGTTATTCTGCATCTTTCATTAATTATCTCCTTGCATTTCACATTTGTAACAACTGTTTTTTGAGGCATTAGAGATACATACCTATTCAACACCTTTATATATTAGGCGATGAAAACTCTAACATGTATAATTTTGACGCAGTCGAAATCACAAAAGACTAGCAAGCGCTAAATTCGAAAGAACAAACAAGTTCTGGAATCCACCAGAAAAGAGAAAACTCTTAAAATCAATTATTTAACTAAAAGGTACCTCCCGTTACAGCACAGAAAGTCTTTAAATACTTAATAGAAACTCTAACGCGAAAATTAGGCAAAACAGCAAAAGTCCAAAATTACAAGAAAAACTTGAAATGCTGTTTTGAGGCCAAAGAAGAGCCCAAAACGGATCTGGAGCTCATATGTCACGGCGAAGCGATGAGTTGTGTTCGTGCGCGATTCCCTTTCCGTAAAGGTATAATAATAGGCAATCTGACACCGGACGATCGTTTTCTGCATTTCTCGCTGCGTTTGTCCGCAAAGTCGTTTCTTCCTCGATCCTGGCCGCGAACCTTCCTACATCAAATAGTGTTATTTCTTGCTATCAAAATGTCATATATTACAGAGCTAGTCATTGCTATATTATCATTTTTATTGTTTAAGATAAATCTGTCAACCCAATCGATAAAAGAAATTTGGTTGGTTGTTTGTATTGAAATTGGTTGTTTGTATTGAAATTGGTCGTTTAAGGGGACCAATGGTTTCGAAATACAGTCCAAAAAAGTGTGGCAAATGGTTTCCACACCTAAGGCAAAGAAGGAAGAAATTAGTACTATTTTTCCTAAGGTTAGATCAGGGTCATTTGTTGATTTCAGGGACAGACCCATGTGGGAAGAGTCTAGGCAATGACCTACTCTTAATTTTGAAACATTAATATTTTTAATATTTAATACACTGAAAAATAAATTATATGCTAAAGAAAAATATTCATATTATAGATTGTGTCTCCTCTATTTTTTTATTTTAAAAAGATAAATATATGTGTTTTTACAATAGTTTTTAAATTGTATTAAATTGAAAAAATAAATTTAAATGTGTTATTTATTAATCATTTTCGTGTTTAACTTTATCTCTGATTAATTAATTTATCTTCATTTTTTACGAGTTACTTTGAATCTATAAAATTACTAATAAAAAAAATATTACAATAACAAAACACGCAATAATTGAATTGAATGAGATATATATACTCAAAATTTTCGTGTATGTTTCTAGCTAAAACTATAGGTAATTGTTTAATCTAGTGGACCTCAAAGGGAAGTTAAACTTGGGCAATCACATCGTTTTTCCATGAATGAGTCCGGTTTGTCATTAAGGTACGAAAGTTTTACTCTATACTCTTATAATTATACTTATACCTTCACAAATTTTTTAAAATGTCAAAATTACCTTTTATTTTTTTTACTATTTACCTTCTAAAGATTTCCAGATAAAAAAAACAAGATTTCTGGAAAAAAATTTTCAAGTTTTCCGGTGACTTCTACCGAAAAACTTGGAATTTTTTTGTTGAAAAAAACGCACATTTAACATTACCGGAAAACTTGTGAGGAAGTTTTTCGGAAAAGACGCGTATATTTAACACTACCGGAAAACTTGCCCTGAAGTTTTCCGATAGTTTTTTTTTTCAATTTTCTTTTTAATTTTGATAGATATGGATAATCCGCTAGTATTATATGATAAAACATTCGTCGACACTACCAATGTTTTTAACATCGATCAGGCATAAAATACAATCTCAACTACTTTCATTAAAACAAAATCTATATCTGTCACAATTACATGATTATTATCGTTGTGAAAAACGTTGGTAATATCGACGCATGTTTTATCATATAATACTTGCGGATTATTCATATCTATCAAAATTTAAAAAAAAAATAAAAAATTTGAAGAAAAAAAAAACTACCGGAAAATTTCATGACAAGTTTTTCGGTAGTGTTAAATGTAACGCGTTTTTTTCGGAAAACTTCATCTCAAGTTTTCTGGTAGTGTTAAATATACTCGTATTTTCCAGAAAATTTGCTCTCAAGTTTTCCGGTAGAAGTCTTCTGTACCGGAAAACAAGTTTTCCGTTAACTACCGGTTAAAAAAAAAGTAAATTTTAATTTGATAAAATAGTTAAAAAAAATATGAGTAATTTTGGTATTTTAAATTTTTTGTAAGGATATATATATAATTTTGGAGTATGGGGTAAAACTTTTGTAAGGTATTTTGCCTTGTTGAGATTGAGATCGTTAGGCCTTGTGCTTCACATTTTGGATCTATGCTAATAGGACAAGCCAATTTTGAATATAAAAAAGTTTATAAAATAAGTTATATATATGATTTTATAAGTAATCATATCAAAAGATAAATATTACTAATAATTTAATGATTGTGATTGATTGATAATATAAAAATTATTTATATTAAGTATTAACAATATATATAAATTAAATTAAAATTAAATAAAAATATGTAAATTTTTTTCTCAATCAAAAAAATATACAACAAATACTGGTTTATTGAGGATAATAATCAAGTTAAACAATTCTAAATTTTCAAAATAAAATAACAACAAATCAAGTGAAAAATTAAAGTAATAATATGTAATTTTATTTTCTCAACAAAAAATATACAACAGAACTGGCTTATTGAGGACAATAATCAAGTTAAACAATTTTAAATTTTCAGTGTATTTAAATTTGTCAAAATTAGACATTTGTATTTAATATGTAAATCTCAAAATCCAAGTCTTTACATTTTTATAATCCATAAAATAAAAAATTACTGCATAACTCGTTGAATAGTATAACAAAAAAAAAATTTCACAAAAATAAAAATTAATTTTAACACTACAGATTTTACATATTTATACAAAATAAATAACAAATATTAGTAAATTCAGCATTATCAACCTATTAGTCTAATATTATCTTAAAAAAATAGACATATACAAATAAGTTATTCACTCACAGTAATTAATATCAAATCTACAAGGCTTGGACTTACAGGAATACCTTGCTTGTGAATTTCGTAAATGGGCTTGGCTAGGCTCTCGAACGACAAAATTAGAATTTTTCACTTAACATCTACTCCACAATTTTTAAAAGAAATTTAATTTTATCCCAATTATTTTTACTTTCTTTTATTGAAAATCTTTGAATCTGTTTTTTATCTATTAAATTTTTTATTTTTAAAAACTTTAATAAATAAAAAAATATTTTTTTGAAATTTTTAATAAACAAAAAAAGTTGAGAAAAATTTTTATCTATCAAATTTTTGTCTGCCAAAATTTTGTTTTTGAAAAAGTTGAGAATTTCGTTTTTGAAATTTTCTTAGACAAAAATTGATAAAATTGATTTGTTTTTGAAATTTTTGATAGGCAAACGAAGTTGAGACAAATATTTGTCTATTAAATTTTTTGTTTTTAAATTTTTGATAAATAAAATAATTATTTTTAAAATTTTCCATAGAAAAAAAAATTGAGAAATTTTTGTGCCTACTAAATTTTTTGGTAAACAAAAAAAGTTGGAAAAAATTTAGGAATCGAAAAATTCATTTTTTTTAATATTCTGATAGTTATTTTCAAACTAGAAAATTTAGAAAATAATGAATTTCTGTCGGTTATTTTTAACCGAAAAATTCATATTTTAAAAAAATTTAAAAATGAAATTTTAGAATAAAAAATAACTGTCAGAAAATTTATTTTCGACAGATCAAAAAATTTCATAAAAAAATATTAGTTTGTCTGGATTTTTCCAAGAGAGGTACGTGTGAATTGTTTAATTTTCTTTTTAATATAACTATGATGATATTTGGAAAAAATCGTTAATAAAAATTACAAATATGGAGATATATATTTAAATGTGGGGTACAAAAAATTTCCTCAAATACGTTCTACTATTGGTTCAAATACATTGACCCGAAAGAGATGGCTCAGACAAGAACAGATAACTAAAGAGTGAAGACAAAGGAACAAAAAAAGGAAACAAAACGACAAAATTGACGTGGTCCCCAGAATGAATGCTACAAGCGCGTGTCTTCACATCCTCGGATATATCAAAACCCCAAATTCTCGCGAAAAGACGGGGGTATAAAGAGTTGATCAATTAAAAACCTAAAAAAATCGAGTTGATAAATTAAACTATTATTAAGTCCAAAAAATTATAAATTGTAATCATTTTCAACAGGAAAGCGACGGTAGAGAAAAGATTGGGTTTCGAGTGGACGTGTGTTGCGAATATTCACTAGATTTTAATTACTAGTTTCGAATCCGCAAAACTCTCTGCAGGGTTTCCTTATCACTTAAATAGCGATAACTTATAACGATAATCTAATTGACTTATCTAATAAGTAATTGTACTTATCTCTGATAGGTCAGTAGAAAATGAAAGACCCCTTCTTCTGTACAAATGTATCGAAGATAGCGAGCGAGCGAGACGGAGTCTCTCTTTTTATTATTTTTCTCTCTCCTCTTTCTTATCCGCAGTCTTTAAAACCCTAAAATTTCTCGAACTCAGAGCTTGTGTAGTAATCTCTCAAATTTCGAAGTTGCGGTTTCTGTAACTTCAGATTTAGAGTGTAAATTGCATGCTTCAACCCTAATTTCTCTTTTGCTTGTTGGAATTGAATTCTTGTACTGTTTTCTTTTGGCTCGAAGTTCTCGATTAGTTGAAGATCGGTGCTTGAAGATCTAGATTATTTGTGCCTTTTAGATTTGAGGAACCGCCATGACTTCTTTAAGCAGAGAATTGGTGTTTCTCATACTCCAATTTCTTGAAGAGGAGAAGTTCAAAGAATCGGTGCACAAGTAATTACCCCTTGGCCTCTTTTTTGTCAATCGTTGTTGCCGTGCAAATTTTACTCTTTTTGAACAAAAAAATCTTTTTTTTTTTAAATCATCACCATTTGTTATTTATAAATTAATTATTATTGTTCTGGATTGTGAACTGTATTGGAAATTGGCTTAATAATAGAGAAACGAAGGGAGATATTTTTTTTCTTCTTGAAATTTGTGTTAAAAGGTGATTTATTTGTATATGGATAAATGAGTGGCATAGCCTAGGTGTATGATGTATGGCAGTGGATTATTTAATTGATTATGTGTAAAATGTGACAATTATAATCTAAACAGTACAAATAGATATGCATTTTCTGTGCATCAGTCTATTGATTATTGATTTCAGTATCTAGATTCAACCATCCCGCCAGATTGGCTTCCTTTAATTGACTATGGGTATATCAAACATATTGTCTTCCTTCCTTGGCTGTTGTCAATTTAGTGTATGTTTAGTACCACGGCGTGTTTCTAGAATCACTGCAAGCCAATGTGATTTTGAAAAAAAATAAAATAAGTGCTTTTGAATATGAAAGCTGTTTAAATTGTTAAAATTTTAATTATAGCAAGCCATTTCCTTCTGTCCATAAAGGCTGAGATTCTCGAATCAGTCATTTAGGAATTGGAATGTAGATTATTATAAAATTAACGGAAAACTATCTCTTTCTATGCTGAATGTTTCCCATTTGGTACTTCATCATTACTGCTTACTTCTTACCTTATAATGCTTGTTTGCCATGTAGGCTTGAGAAAGAATCTGGGTTTTTCTTCAATATGAAATACTTTGAAGAAAAAGTACAGGCCGGTGAATGGGAAGAAGTGGAGAAGTATTTATCAGGGTTTACCAAAGTTGATGATAATAGATACTCCATGAAAATATTCTTTGAAATCAGGAAGCAGAAATATCTGGAAGCCCTTGATAGGTATATTAATTTTTTTAATCCCTTTTGGATTTTTCTAGTTGTATCTGTGTGTGTTTGTTAAAATACTTAACATGTTGTATTGTCTTTAATGTTTTCAAATTTTAGGCAAGACAAGGCAAAAGCTGTTGAGATATTAGTGGGTGATTTAAAAGTATTCTCCACCTTCAACGAGGAATTATACAAAGAAATAACCCAGCTGTTAACTCTTACTAATTTCAGGTAATAGTATCTTGAATATATAATCCAATGCAATTCAATATTGTTTGTACGTAGTACCTTATCTTGTCTGTTACATTGATGAGAAAAACGAAGTCAGGCTAGTCTGATTCAAACATCAATATTCTTGAATATGCATTCAAGACTCATGAAAGATTGTGAAGTACTAAGTTTATCAAGTTGTGTTCGATGTCTTTCATGACCAGTAGACCTCCCAGATTTATTAAGCTGCAATACTGAAAAGTTTTTCCATTTCATTTCATATGTCAGGGAGAATGAGCAGCTGTCCAAGTATGGTGACACCAAAACTGCTCGAGGGATTATGTTGTTAGAGCTAAAAAAGCTCATAGAGGCAAATCCTCTGTTCCGTGATAAGCTTGTCTTCCCTGCTCTGAAGTCGTCAAGGTTGCGAACATTAATCAATCAAAGGTATAGATGCTATAGTAGTAGATAAATATGCAGGCTAAAGTTTTCAACCTACTCGGCCCTACCCACACAGTTCATTTGAAGTTACTGTGTTTTCTAATTAACTAATTCATAGTTAATTGGGTTCTTTTATGATAAAAAATAAACTAAGTTTGTGTTGCTTCTGCCTTCTCATACATACAAATATTATATGTCTGACTTTTGCATTTGGTTTTAACTCCTTACATAAAATCAATAATTTATTAAATTACTTGATTAATGATAAGAATTTGGAAGTTCAGCCTCATTTTTCATTATGTTTTTGGAGTTTTAGTGTGTTATGCCTTGCCTTTGCTACTATTAATCCATCTCCGTGCTTTGTTAATACAGTTTGAACTGGCAACACCAGCTTTGCAAAAACCCAAGGTCAAACCCAGATATAAAAACTTTATTCATTGATCACTCGTGTACACCTACCAATGGTCCTCTAGCACCTACACCTGTCAATCTTCCAGTTGCTGCTGTTGCAAAGCCTGCTGCTTATACTTCACTTGGAGTGGGAGTTCATGGTGTACGATACCTTGCATTTCAAAAAATTGGTTCCTTACACACATAAATCTAATTTATCATGTTGATTAATGAATATTTGTTGTCATTTATTTTCTATAGCCCTTTCCACCTGCCGCAGCAGCAACTGCTAATGTCAATGCCAATGCTAATGCTTTGGCTGGTTGGATGGCCAATGCCTCGGTTTCGTCATCTATCCAAGCAGCTGTTGTCACAGCATCAACCATACCTGTCCCACAGAATCAAGGTTAAAAATTTGGTTCTCTCATTGCCCTTTTTCCTTAAAAAATGTGATTACTTTAATTTTGCCAATAACTTGCATCATAAGTCCCATTAAATTTTATTCTACACATCCTGACTTTTCACTTGTTTAGCTATATTTGAACAAAATTAACGTAACTAGTGTCCTAGCAGTTGAAATTGCATATACTAGGCTATGTGAGCAGGATAAAATGTTCTGATGTTTTGCTTATTAATTTACATATTCAATAATCCCAATGTAAGAGGGTGTCATGATTTGCGCTCCTGCCGTTTGTTTAACAGTGTCTATCTTGAAACGTCCAAGAACACCTTCAACAACTCCTGTTATGGTTGATTATCAGAATGCTGAGCATGAACAGCTAATGAAAAGACTCCGGCCTGCTTTTTCTGTGGAGGAGGTAATCTCAATAATTTTCTGTTTAGGACGTGATTAGGTTGAATTTCACCAATAAATTTTCTGACTCATCGTTATTGTTCATTTCTATTATTTTAGGGTTCTTATCCAACAGCTCGACAAGCCTCTTGGTCGCAGGATGATCTTCCAAGAACAGTTGCTATGTCTTTGCATCAAGGATCCTCTGTGACAAGCATGGA
Source organism: Cicer cuneatum (assembly GCA_037974295.1). NCBI lineage: Eukaryota > Viridiplantae > Streptophyta > Magnoliopsida > Fabales > Fabaceae > Cicer > Cicer cuneatum. The sequence continues at coordinate 70,145,425 of JBBPBO010001986.1, read as the reverse complement.
TTTTCATCCTTCTCACCAGACCTTACTCCTTGGTATTTTCTATTATTTTTGTGTTTATGTATAATATTTCATTACTAAAATCCTGACAAAAGTATAATATGACTGCATGTTTTTGTTGAGCAGTTGGTTCAAATAACGGTGAAATTTCCCTCTGGGAACTTGGGTTGCGTGAAAGGTTGGTTTCAAAACCATTCAAGATATGGGACATAGCAGCATGCTCATTACCATTTCAGGTTTGATTTTCATTTTTTTAATGAGTTTTCATTCTGTGCAATATTTTCTTTCTATAATACTATGGGGGTCTTTGTTTCTTGAGAATTCAAAACCATTGGAATCTTATAGGTGAGAATTTAATTTCACAGGCAGCTATGGTCAAAGACACACCTATTTCTGTCAGCCGTGTCACATGGAGCCTTGATGGAAGTTTTGTGGGTATGTGATGTTTTTAAAACATATTTTTGAAGCTGTCAGACTCAATATCTAACTGGATGCGTTGCTTTAGGTGTTGCATTTACGAAGCATTTGATTCACATATATGCCTACACTGGGTCAAATGAGCTTGCCCAGCGTATGGAGGTGAGTTACTCTTATCAAAGGTAACTGAAGTTGTATTGTATTCAGTTTGATTTACATATCTTTCTTGGTGTAGATTGATGCCCATATTGGTGGTGTGAATGACTTGGCATTTGCTTATCCAAATAAACAACTCTGTATCGTGACTTGTGGAGATGATAAATTGATAAAGGTTCACAAGATCTACTAATTGTCATTTTGGATTATGCAAATAAGTTGTCTATTTTTTCTGAAGAAGTAACTTTTAATAGGTGTGGGATTTAACGGGACGAAGACTATTTAACTTTGAAGGGCACGACGCTCCTGTATATTCTGTCTGTCCTCATCACAAGGAAAGCATTCAGGTATGAAGAGGACATATATATATATTATGGAGGTATAAAAACATATTTAATTCATTGCAGTCACTAGAAAGTTGCAGGGGCAATTGCTCATAATTTGAAGTCTTTAGTAACAGTTACATCTCATATGCGGGCTTTGAAGCCATTACTCCACAGTCTAAGTATACACTTCCCCACCATTAATCCTACCTGAACTGGCAGGACCATAGGATTGCTACTGCACCTTTCCATCTCTTGTACATTGTTGTTGACATTATATTTTCTACATTGTCAACAATAAGTCAATTAGCTGGCATGTCCTACATGCAATTTTGTTGTACATAATCTTCTAGTGTTCAATGGGTTCTAAGTAGGAGTGGAATTTTGAAGGAAAGAAAATTCAGAATTTTGGTTTAAAATTTTTTCCTTGTTTTTTTACGGAAAGAAAGTATAAATAATGCTCTAGTAAACAAGAAAGATGGAAACTTCTGATTTTATTGCTTTCCCAGCTTTTTATCACCATCTTCATTCCACACTTCCAATTCTTTCATCAATAATTTGGTTCTAGTAAACTCATGCATTCTGTGTTTGCATGAGTTCTGTGTGCATATTGTCTATAATTGTATTATTCTAGCAACACCGCTTTAGTGTTACTAAAGGTTGTTATTTAAACTTTTCAGTTCATATTTTCAACTGCCATTGATGGTAAAATAAAAGCTTGGCTATATGATAATATGGGTTCTAGGGTTGACTATGATGCACCTGGTCACTGGTGTACTACAATGCTTTACAGTGCCGACGGAACTAGGTAAGATATATTTGAATGGGGATAATTATCAGATAAGTGTGATGTATTAAATGGAAAACTGTATATTGACATGCCTTCCCATTTCATTCCCTATTTCTGTAGGTTATTTTCTTGTGGGACGAGCAAAGATGGAGAGTCATTCCTTGTTGAATGGAATGAAAGTGAGGGAGCCATTAAGAGAACATACAATGGGTTCAGAAAGAAATCTGCTGGTGTAGTGAAGTTTGACACAACCCAAAACCGCTTTTTGGCTGTTGGGGAAGACGGCCAAATTAAGTTTTGGGACATGGACAACATTAATCCTCTAACAAGCACTGATGCAGAGGGTGGACTACAGGTGGGTGGTTTGGCTGTTTTAAATCTTCTTGAGCATAACATACACTTCACGAGATGTCCCTCTTATGATTGGTATGAATTTCTTCAGGGCCTTCCACACTTGAGATTCAATAAAGAAGGAAATCTTCTTGCTGTTAGTACCGCAGATAATGGATTCAAAATTCTTGCCAATGCTAGTGGTCTTAGATCCCTAAGAACAATTGAAACTCCGGCATTTGAAGCATTAAGGTCTCCCATTGAATCTGCTGCAATCAAGGTTGTGATATTGTTGTTTACTTTTCTTTGATTCTTGATATTTGGATCAAAACATGAATTGGTAGTCTATTTTGTTTAGGTATCTGGCTCTTCTGCTGTTAATGTTAGTCCTGTCAGCTGTAAAGTGGAAAGGAGCTCCCCTGCCAGGCCTTCTCAAATTCTTGTATGAACATCTTCCTGTAAATTTAGTATTCATGACTATGATATACTAGTTATTACTTCACAATCTTAAAGTCATATTTAATTACTATGACTATACATTTCAAATTTTTGGCTGTAAACACACAGACACGTTGAACTTGCCTCATATTTTTATTCTTCTGGCATGCTTAATTCGAACACACAGACACGTTGAACTTGCCTCATATTTTTATTCTTCTGGCATGCTTAATTCGACTATGCTATGCCCTTTTTTTACTATGGAAGACCATCTTTTGGTTATTTTGTTATTAGATGTCCTCATTTTTTTGTGGATTCATTATAGAGAACCAAGTAATATTTCTGAATTCATTAGTATTATTTTATAGACAAAGGAGCTACATGCTCCGTCAGAGAGAATTTCTCTGCCTAACACCCAGTACCGAAATGCACGATCTCCCTCTCTCCTTTTCTTCTCCTAAATTCCCTTCTCTAACAAAATACATTTTCCCATGATTCTACCTGCTACTCAATAACTCTCCTCTGGCCCCACCTTCCTTCAAGAATATACTTTCCAGTTTCCATATTAACGGCTTCTTTGGACTCTTGTCCAGCACCTGGTCCAATTCTTTCTCCACCTTTGATTTGCACCCAACCGTCCTATCATTTGAATATCATGGTTAATTATTATTTTTATATTTGTGAGTTACTCATTAATTATGCACTGAATCTAAATACTTTGCTTACAACACATTGATTGCTTCTGCTGTTTCCAATGAAGAATGGAGTTGATCCCACTGTTAGAAATGTGGAGAAACCTAGAGCAGTGGAAGATGCAATGGATAGAACTAAATCATGGCAGCTGTCTGAAATTGTGGATCCTGTCCAATGTCGGTTAGTTACCATGCCTGACAGCACAGATTCTTCCAGCAAGGTTTGTTGACTGTTGTTTATGTGACAATGAGTTAGCCATTTTCTATTACAAATGGTGTTCTGTGTGAACTTCTGTATAATACTGAAGCATATACAGGTCGTTCGACTTTTATATACAAATTCTGGTGCTGGTATTTTGGCACTTGGTTCAAATGGTGTTCAGAAGTTGTGGAAGTGGGTTCGGAATGAACAGAATCCTAGTGGGAAGGTAGAGTAAATATTTGTTTGCATTTCTCTCTAGTCCTTTTTCTTTAAAGCGTTTTATTACTTTTTCCTCTCTCAATAAATAAGAGAATTCTGAAGTGTGTATTATTATAGGCGACTGCCAGTGTTGTTCCGCAACATTGGCAACCCAACAGTGGTCTTCTTATGACCAATGACGTCTCGGGTGTCAACCTTGATGAAGCGGTTCCGTGCATTGCACTCTCAAAGAATGATTCATATGTTATGTCTGCCTGTGGTGGAAAGGTTTCTTTATTTAACATGATGACATTCAAGGTATGTGTTGAAGGAAGCATCTGGGATATTTCATTTTGTTGCTAAGTTTACCGGTAACATAGTATACTTTCTTATAGGTAATGACAACATTCATGCCACCACCTCCGGCCTCTACATTTCTGGCTTTCCACCCTAAGGATAACAACATCATAGCCATTGGGATGGAGGATTCAACTATTCATATTTATAATGTTAGAGTGGATGAGGTGATTACTATCTTCAATTGCTTACTTTCATCATTTTAAGATTTAAACCATTATTTTTTAATAATCTCATTTATTTTTTTTGGGATATCTTGTAGGTGAAATCAAAATTGAAGGGTCACCAAAAGCGGATTTCTGGTCTAGCTTTTTCAACCAATCTTGGCATCCTGGTTTCATCTGGTGCTGATGCTCATGTATGTCTCTTAGCTTCCTTTCATGTTAGATTCAGAATGACACGGGAAACCTCTTATGCATATCATTTAGTACCATTAATTGGTGTTTGAAGTTTATAAGCATACAGTGTGTATTTTGAAACCAATTTACTTAATTGAAATAATATCTGCACAGCTTTGCGTGTGGAGCATTGATACGTGGGAGAAAAGAAAATCAATTCCGATTCAACTACCTGCGGGTAAGGTTCCTGTTGGCGAAACTCGGGTGCAGTTTCATTCAGACCAACTCCGGTTATTGGTAGCCCATGAGACTCAGTTGGCAATATATGATGCCTCTAAGATGGAACGCATTAGACAGGTAAAAAATATACTTTTAATTGGTATTACTGATGTGGCAGCTGGTTGCGGATAAAACTGAAATCTATATATCTTTGTACACCAACTGTTGCAGTGGGTTCCACAAGATGCTCTGCCTGCTCCCATATCAAATGCAGCTTATTCTTGCAACAGTCAGTTAATTTATGCTACCTTTTGCGATGGCAACACGGGGGTTTTTGATGCTGACAGCCTGAGACTAAGATGTCGCATTGCACCATCGACTTACTTTACACCATCGACTTTAAACGGGTAAGTTTGAGTGTAGCAGAATCGACCCAATTTTTAGTTTTCATTGCAATGAAAATTAAAGTTGTGAGCAATGATTTATTGTGACATTTTAGTTTTATTTTGTGATTCATTATTGGTGAAATTATGTGTCGGAACTTGACTCGTTTACCCTGTTGTATAATACTATATTGCAGAAGCCAAGGTGTGTATCCTGTTGTTGTGGCAGCTCATCCTCTAGAGCCCAACCAATTTGCCCTTGGATTGACTGATGGGTCAGTGAAAGTGATAGAGCCCAATGAATCAGAGGGAAAGTGGGGATCTAGTCCACCTATGGATAATGGAATGATGAATGGTAGGACAGCATCATCATCTACAACAAGCAACCACACACCCGATCAGGGCGCACAACGATAAGAACATTCATTGTATCATACTTAGCATATTCTTTCCATCTGTAATTTTAGCATCTTACCTTTTTATTTAGATTTTGATTCCTCCTCCCCGTTTGGACATACAACAGTAAATGTTTAGCTGTAAGCTCTTGTATACATACATTTGGTCCTCTCTCAACTCAATTACATTATTTGTACTTTATTGTAGTGAGTCTGTTTCTTGATCACAATATGAATTTGCCCATTCTCAAATTTGTTTGTGATGTTTTGGTCAAATTAGCAATTATTCATTGCAACATAAGGAATGTGGGAAAGAATCCCCCCTAAATATTTTAATATTACATTTACGAGTGTGAATAGGTGGCACCGACAGTGGCTACGACTTAATCTATGTTATATCCAAACTAAACTAAACTTTTTCTTATAGATAATATCAAAACTTCTAAAAACATTTATTTAGTTAAAAAAGGTTAGGCCATATAATTAGTCTTTTAGGTTTGTTTATTTAAATAAATATAAATATTTTTTTACTATTAGAATTATTATATTAAATTTTGATCTTTTTGTTAGATATTTAATTTTTAGTAATTTACGCATAATAACCTTATTTAGTTTTTGATATATTTAAATGTATTATTATAAATTAGAATTGAAGTATAATATTTATAAAGTCATATTCTTTAAAATGTCATGTTAAATATCAACATAGAATTTAATTCATTTGTTAATTTATTTAAAGATATGTTTGATTATTTATTCAAAAATATTAAAAAATATATATTTTTAAATAGAGTAATCGTACTAAGTCTTTTTTTGTTAATAATATTCTTACCTTATCAATTATTTTACAATTTTATAAACTAAGAGAGTAAATGATAGAGTGTCAATAGAAAAAGTAAAATGATATTTAAAATTTACTTTAAATTTGTGCGGTTAAAGAGCACATGTGGTCCTTTAACTTAATTTCAGTTAACGTTTTAGTTCTTTATCTTTTTTTTTTCTTCGATTTGGTCCTTTATTTTAATTTTAAGTGACAATTTGATCTTTTATGTGTTAAAATGTCAACAATATTATCCTTTTTTTACAATAAATTAAAAAATTGATCAAAATTTTCAACCAAAACCCATAAAATTAATTATATTATTTAATATAATACAAATTTTATCAAATTCGTAACTCAAATATTCAAATAAACTCATATTTTCATTTTTTATTTGATGTTGTTAGAAATGGAATTTTAAAAATCAAATAAAAAATAAAAATGAGTTTATTTGAATATTTGAGTTACGAATTTGATGAAATTTGTATTATATTAAAGAATATAATTAATTTTATGGGTTTTGGTTGAAAATTTTAATGAATTTTTTGAATTTTTGTAAAATAAAAGGATAATATTGTTAACATTTTAAAACATAAAAGATTAAATTGTTACTTAAAATTAAAATAAAGGACCAAATTAAAAAAAAAAAGATAAAAAATTAAAATGTTAACTGAAATTAAGTCAAGGGACCACGGTGCTATTTAGTCGTAAGAATAATCTTAAAATACATGAAATGAATAGAGCTGGTTAGTTTACAACATCTCTCGATATTCTCAACTAGTGTTAATTTACCTATCAAATATCTTAACATTCAGGACTCTGCAATTTTGTAGCACAATAATCATAAACTAAATACTTGCTTCTAACATTGTTGTAGGCTTGTTTTTGATGATTGTTTAGCTCCCAATACTTGTTAGTATTCCACCAAAAATTAGAGGAATTACAATATTCAATGTTGCTAGTGTTTTGAACCTGGCAACCATCGATATTAAATTCTTGGTAATTGACCTCAAATGGTGCATCATTCCAATTTACTGGAACTCCACCAGATGCCCATGTTCCAGTCCATATTGTTGCTGTAATCTTCATTGGTTTTGTTGGGTAGCTCCCTCCTTTCTCTGTCGTGTTCTTAAACACTCTTATAGGGGTACCATCCACAAAAAACCTGTTAGATTTTATTTCAACAAAACAAAATAATTTTTAGTTTAACTCAATAAAAAATAAATCAAGAGAGAAAAAAACAATTATTAGTAATACATACACTAATTGTTTTTGGTTCCAAAGAAGTCTGTAACTATGAAACTCTGTTGTGGGATCAAACCAAAGATTAAATCTTTGCTCCCTATCACCTTGACCATTTGTAAAAATATTTGTGTGTAGCATATAAGGTCGTCCTTCATTATTATCACCTAAAAACTCAAAATCAATTTCATCTCGTGTAGCTCCATCATCTGAAACCAACTGCAATGTATACAAATTAACACTATAAGTACACTATTTGCACGAATAAAGCCACAAATTAATGTAAATATGTAAGGAAAAATACATAGAATGTTGAGATCACTGCCGTTGAATCCTTCTGAGGCATCTTAATCCTTATATTGAACCATCCAGAAAAATATTCTTGCACGGATTGAAAACCAGAACCTAAGAGACAAAAAATGTTACTTCATTCTAATGAAATATAAACAAATATTACATCTAAAAAGTTGATAAATTTAGTTAAAAATTAAGATTAGATACATCAATTTTTTAAATATTTTTTTTGTTTATATTTTATTTTAGAGTAATATTTAATAAAGTCATATGCGCATGTTTTTTTCTTTTTTATAAAAAAGTCATATGCCATCTTGTATCAATATAAATAAAAATACTATTATAAATAAAATTTGTGTATTACCAGAATGTTGGTCCAAGGTAAGTTGAACTTCTCTATTTTCATCGAGAATACGCATATTTTCTTTTCCCCATAAAGGACCATAATTTTGTTCAAATGGAACATAGGTAGTATCATTTGCACCATTGACATGCATTAATGGAGCAATAATACAAAACAGCCGTAAAAGAAAATATAAACGAGAAAAAATCATTATGAAAAATATTGCAAATATGAAATTGTTTAAGATATGTTTCTCTTAGTGCTGTGTACTTGTCGGGTTTATATATACTACCTGAATACTCAACCTTTTTTTTTTTTTTAGAAACCCAATCTCTTATTAAACTAATAGTATGTATAGAATAAAAATGGATTATCTCTAATTTCATTTTTTACAACTGTACTCTCTCGTTTCATTTTTTTTTACAACTGGACTCTCTCATTTCATAGTAACTGACATTTGGTAAGTAAAACAATTTTATTAAGATATGTTCTCACAAGAATTAAGAAAATAAATAATAATTTGGTAAGTAAAACAATTTTACTAATTATCCTTAATAACAACGGACATAATGTATAGTACAATAAGCCAACTTCACATACTATTTATTAAGAAATTTAGGTAATTAAGTTACAAATTAATGTTTTTAAATCTTAAAAAAAATAATTTCATTCTCAAAATTACCATTTGTGAAAACTTGTTTTAAGAATTACACCATTAAATAGAGTAAAAATAGTTAATTTTTTTATTTTATTGGAGGGCTAATAACCAAGAAATATAATTATTTATATATTTTTTTTCCATATTATGAGGAGTTTCCACAGACAGAAACTTACTAGATTACATACTGATGATCAGTTACACATTATACATTAACAGCTTACCTCAAAAGGATTAAGACAACTAAATATGATTAAGTTTTTGTTTATTTTCAAGATCATGGAGAGTAAAACTTTTGAATGAGAGCAAAATTGGAAAAAAAGAATGATGTTTCATTGAAAAAATAATTTTAGTAAATTATCGTCACGTTACGGATACATATAGATACTCACATACATTTAGTAAATTAATAAAATATTTTTTTATAAAGTTAAAATATAAATTTTACATAAAATTAATTTTTTGAACACCCTTTTTTATTCATATAAGAAAATTATGTTTTTTTGTTATCAATTTATTTTATCATTTATTTGTTAGCTAATGAAAGTGAGTGTCAGAAACACGATTTATATTTTAAGATTTTTGTTATGAATTTATCTTATTATTGATGGAAATTTTTTAAAATTTTATATTTAAAATAAATATAAATATGAGAATAATTATGTATATTTACTACGGGTACGAATATCTGCATATACAAATATTTTACTACCCACACCCTTCCCGTTAATTGACGGGTAATCGAATTACCCATTTTTTTAATTCACGAATCCTTGTTAAAGTTATTCGTCTCGTATATGTTGCATACTGTTGCCTTCCCTACTCTTCTCATTTTTTTCATTCAAGTGGGATGGTTTATAGTTAATTTTTTATTTAAAATTATCTCAATTAAATCTTTTTTCATTTTTTTAAATCCAAATAAGTGATTTTCTCATGTATTTAGTTTTTTTGTGTTTTTTTGTAATTTCGTTGCCGTAGTGCTAACGTTATTTTGATTTCTTGTCTTGGTTATTTATTTTGATTTCATGTCTTGTTATAGTGTTAATTTCATTTGATTCAAATTGAGATATCAATTTCGATCTAGTGCAAATTCAATTAATAATTTTTGCATATATAACATTACAATTTAAAATGCATGTATATTTAAGATATTTTAATTTTATCATATTTATAGACGTTGTCTTATTTGTAGATAATGAATCATTTTATACTAATTTAAATGCATGAAATACCATTGTTAGTAAAATAAAATGTTTTATTGTGCAATGGTGTAAAAAAGGTTAAAATTCACATCTAATCATATTTATAACATCTAATTAATACGTTAACACGCGTGTTGTTTTTTGAGATAATTTAGGAATACTTTTTTTTAAAGATATTTTTTAGGAATACTAATTAATAATACATGTTTTAATGCGTATAAAAAGAAAAACATTACCAACCAGGTTTGTTTGAGTGAATATATAGACACTCTTATCCATATGAAGAGTGGCTTCTGCTTACATCAATAGCTGTCAAATAAATACAAAACTTATAAATCCCTCTTAACAAGCTCCTTAGTTTCCTAATGAAATTTTTTTTAAGACTCTAATTCATTATTTTCTGTAAACCTAGGTGAAAAGAATGGTGACCCCATAATAAATAGCATACTTATAAAGTTGACGCTTCTAATTACTACCCTAAAATGGACAAGGTTATAAGAAAGTCTTCTTTTGTGTATATTTTTTAGTTGCATAACATTTTTACTTGGGTCTCGGTTGATGTGGTTTTAATTTGGTGTTTGTTCTTTTGAGAAAGTTTTACTCCATACTTCCTAGATTATACTTATACCCTCACAGACCTAAAAAAAAAAGACGTTTTTGTCATTCTATAAAAAATAAAATCTAAAAATTTTATCATTCCATCATTATACTCAATTAAAATTAAAAAATTGTGCATCCAATATTGCGCCTACGAACAAAAATCCAACTAATAGTCCTCGAGAATTTAAAAAATGAGACAACTAACATAGAAAAAGTTTGATTGTTAAAGAGTTGTATAGGAAGGAAAGCTAGATCAAACTAAATTAGAAAAAGTGGATTGATGTTATTGGACGTTGGTTCCTTGATGACAGAGAGCAAAGTAAAATGGATTGTGAGTTACATCTCTATTTGAAAGTATACAACATATGGTGAGTAAAAAATCTGTATTTTTATTTTACACTCAATAGCATTGTCACTAGTATGATGCTTGAATCACTTGACCACAACCTCAGAATCAAGACACAATTCCACATAAACTAATCAATCCCTTAGCCTTAACAAGTTGCAACTATTCTAAAACACCCCACAATTCAGCAACAAAAATACAACACCCCAATCCTTTCGAGAAACCCCACAACTAGTTTCCATAGTGATAATTTGAGAAATATAATTACTAGTAAACTTGATTTTATAAAATTTCTTATGCTACATTTTTTATGTGAAGTATTCTTATTTGTGTATTTAATATAAATATTTTTTCACATTCCTACCTCTATCGTCCCCCTCTTTATGCTGCATGGAAAAATTTAATTGGTGCAGAAAATTTAATTGGATTTATTCTCCCCCATATCCATAATTTGAATTAGTTGTTTGTCCTAACAAATGTTAATTTAGTCCGTAAAGTTTTGACTGTTAATTTAGTTGGTAAAGTTTAACTCATTTTGTTTGAAGATGGGTTCAAATCTTACTATGGATGAGAGAACCTTGTTAATATTTTTGTAAGCGTTGTAAATTTTAAAACTCTTCTTGGTTTTGGGTCTTTGGATGAGCCTCAAAGCCCACCTTACCTTAACTTCAAAATCATAAAACAAAATAATACATGAAATGTGAAATTATACCTTTGAACTCGTAAGTTGTAATATTATTTTTGCCCAATAGAGGTTGCTTGAATTCAACTTAAAAAAAAAAAAACAAAATTCATTTTAATTCGAAACCTTAATTTTGGCAAGAAGATCTGGCACAAAGGTTACTAATGAATGAAAAAAGGAATTATTCAAGGTGTACATTGGAAGAGCCAAGAATAAATAAATAAATAAAAAATTAAATATATATTAGTGCCTAAAAATATTAATGTGACAATGCATTATCATTTAGGTATTTGAAAGTGAAAGATTTCACCATTAAAATTTAAAACCCATCGATGAGTTTCTCTTAAAATATATACACATATTTTTCATTGTGAAATCATCACACTTGGCTAGAGCTGTCAAAAAAATCATAGATCACAAAACCCTATTTATTAAACTCTTTATTAGGCCCAACATTTTAAGTATTTCTTAATGAATCTTTTTTGTGACCCCAGTGCACTATTTTTTAGTTTTTTGTGGACCTAGGGCAAAGGGCTTAATGGCCAATTTTTTGTTTTCATTTTTTCACAATCTAGACTTCATTGCATTTTACACATGAAACCTAAATCAAAGCGGCGCGCGTCCATATCCTCCTCCGTTCGTTTGGTTCCGACCACCGTCACGATCATTCTCATTCCCTTACCATTGATTTGCGTTCAGGCCACAGTCACGGTTGATTTTCTGACCTCTATTACTCTTTTTTTGTCATTTGGGGGTTACTAGGGTTGAAGTCATTTACCCATCAAGGTTTGTAGTTACCTTGCTTAATCAATGATCAAAATGTGTTGTTCTGTTAGAATTATATTTGATTTTTGGCTGTTAATAAATTTCCTCCAATATAAGGTTTTTTATTATAAAGTTTTTTGACCTCCTCCAATATATGAGCCGAGGCCAATATAAAGGAGACTTAACAAATTGACAACTCTAGACTTGGCACCATCATGTGAAATGTCTGCAAGGGATTTAAATATGTCATTTTGACATGATCCTAAACAATTGCAAGACTCTTAGACCTATTGAATATCTTCATGAAGCTAGGATAGATTGTTCACACCCGTGAGCATACACAAGTGTACAACAACCATTATTCCATGCAATATAAGAAGTTAACTAAACAGCAGAGAGCATCAAAGCAAATATTAACATATCCAAATATAATTTTCCTTTTCTATCATTGTAATGTAAGTATATGTAAGACAACTATTCAATATGAGCCAGATTAAAAAAAAATGACCTTCAGCTGAGTAAACAAACATAAAAAGTTCACTTCAAAGAGGAAGTAACAAGGAAATCTAGTTTATTAACAAAAGTAATTAGGTATTTTTTAACCTTGCTCACTACCACCCTCACTATTATGAACTTTCTCATCATCTACTGTTACATGCTCCTCAGGCCAATATGTCTCCACCATATCCACAGCCAGAGTATAAACTTCATCGTTGTCATAGCTCTGCAAACTTATAATCTTTTCCCATCCTCCACATGCATCAACCTTTTCAGCATAAACATTGACCCCACCAGTACTATTCTTGTCAGCATCTCCGTCAAATAAAATGTTATACAGCCCATGTAGACATAATGCCATAATAGTCGGGTCTGGACAGGTCAAGAGATCACAGAGTGCCTCAATGCACCCTTCGCTCGCCAAGAACCTAGACCATTAATGTCCATTTAGTCATAAGTTTTCATCATAAAAAAAATGCAAAACGAGTAAACATTATATACACAACCTTTTTTTTAATAAACCATAATTCCAAGTGTGTCTAAAATGCTAAGTATCAAATATTTTCCACATATCCAGGGACACAAAACTGTACATCTCACTGCATGCCATTCTTTTTAAGGTATTTACATCTAGAAGAATGAGAATGGTCAGAAAACATTGTGATTTAAAAAAATAAAATGTAATGGTAAAACATACCGAATCTGCTCAGGAGTTCCATAAGCGCAATTGGAAATAGCACAAACAACTTCCCTCTTGATGACAAATTCAGCCTTTGTAAGATGAACAAGAGAACTAATAAGATCAACATCGATGACAGCCTACAACAATGATCATAATGATATTAGTTGTGACAACATATGTTATGTTTAAAAGGTTTAGCTAGTCTTATATAAACTAATTTCTAGATATAGTGTTGGCCTATGATATCGCATAAAATATTTAAGAAAATTAAATTTACTCAGTTCTCTCCAAATCTTAGTCCTCCTTTCAAAAATGAATGTGGTTCACATTCAACCTACTTAAAAATGAGTCCAGACTTTAGAGTAGCATTTTTCAACAAACAATCCAATTTTGAAACTTGCAAGCAAATAACTTATTATGAACTTCTAATAAGAAACTGATCAGAAGCAAATCATTACTAAATTATGCAGAATAAAATCATTGCTTACCTGTATTGGAGCATTATTCCCGCCAGTGATATTTGAGATTACCCAACAAGCATGTTTGAGGACGATTTTATCATGGGTTGAAAGAAGTAGTTTAACACAAGTGAGAACTCCATTGCCAATTAGAACCTGAAAAAGATGTGGCTAATTTAGTATCAATAGGCAGTAAAATAAATCAATTTTGAATGCCAGAAAAAAGCAACGTGACAAAAAAATTATACACTCTCAATAGTCATTCGAAACTGATGCGACATGTTCTACAACCATAATGACAATATAATTAGAGGTTTTCCTGAATCATTAGATAGTTATACATCTTTCTTTTTACCTGAATATGATCCTCGTCACCCATAGCAAGACTTCCTAGAGTCATCAGTATAGACACAGTAACTTTTGATTCTGGGGACCTGCAAAAAGGAAATTTATTCAGTCCATCAGAGAAAAAAGAAACTTAGATCAGAGTGTTAGAGTTACTAAAAAAGAAAGACAAAAAAGGTATTACAATCAGTCAAGGACTTACCGTAGTAACTCTACCAGTCGAGGGCAGACGTTTGCATCAATGACAGCTTGGATCATTTCACTTGAGGCGTCATAAGTAAGAAAAGAGAGAGTCCGGCATGCACTTACTACAAATTCTTCATCAGTCATCAACAAGAGATTCCGAAGGAAAGGCAATGCAGGCTGTATCTGAAAAAGGTAACAGAAGAGTATGAGTTGGAGAAGAGAAGATAACAAACAGTGAGTAAATTAACTATATTAATTTATATAGGATCTGCTAACTTTACTACACATGAAATATTCTTTGAAAATTTTCCCAACCTGTTCAAGAAGTGTTGAAGCATGCTTTCCACGGAAAAAGTTTGATAGAGTCCATGAACCGATCTTCAAGATAGATGGTTTTACTATAGATGGATTCCACATCAGACCCAATAGTGGCAAGAGTGCACCATGACTAAGAACATCATCCCTTCTGCTTGGGGAATCACCAGAAATATCACCTAATACCCATAATACCTGTCCAATACATGAGACATGGAAATCGTGTAAGCAAGCAACATATAAATACATACGTGATGGTTTTATCAATGCCTTTATGCCATGAGACTGAGGAAGATTTGACCTGCTCTTTCATTTCATCACTACCACAGCACAAAAGGTGAACAAGCAGGGGAATAGCTCCATTATCAACCACAATTTTTGTATGCTCAGACGATCCTGAGGTGATGTTGGCTAGAGTACATGCTGCACTGAACTGCAGATATAATGTGCAACATATTGTGTGAGTAAGATCAAAATCTTCACATTCAGGAATCACAAAAAGAGAGAGCATGATAGAAAAAGATTTATACCTGCAGTTCGGGTACATCATATCTTGCCAAAAACTTCACAAGCTGAGGGACAACCCCTGCCCGGATCACCTCGTCAATTAGTAGAGCATTGTGGCCTGAAAAGAGATGTATCAATGAAAATTAAAATTTGAAAAACAAACAAGAACTTATAAGAGCTACATCATGAGTATAAATATAAGAATTGTATTCATACCTTTCGATAGTAGCTTCCAAATCTCAGTAGTTGCTTCCAGTTGTGAAGCAGGATCGTCAGAAGATAACTCTTGTGTCAATGTAGGAATGCGTTGTATCTGTTAAATAGCATAAAGATAGCATAAAGAGTAAAAGATCAAAAGAATCATTTCTATGCTGCAGTTCAAAATCACACACAAAATCTATCTCTGGACATGCAGTTTATGCATCTCTAGCTCTTAAATGATCATTTATTTCCACAGAATTCTGCTGAAGCCTCTTATTTAAGTAACTGGTATCTCATTAATTTTGGCTATGATCTTGACATGGAACAATTATCATTGTTACTAAGCATTAGTTATTATTTTTCAATAATGTACCTAATTGTTGGTATCTTAACTTATCATATATTAATTAATTCTTCTACTCCCTCCCCATCTCATATTAAGGGTCCCAACTGGAATATTTGTTTGTCTCACATATTTTTGAAAAAAATGTTTGTTTGTCTCGGATTATTTTTCATTTTAGCATACCAATGAACCATTAATTACTTTTTTTCCCATTAATATATCTATTTATTATATCTCAATTCACCTAACAACTTCACTAACTAATATATTAATAAGAGTATACAGTACTTTAGTAAATAGAACTAATTTTATCATAGGAATTTTGTTGCATTAAAAGTGTACATAACCTTAAACAACACTTAATATGAGATGGAGTGAATAGCTCACTACTATAAATCTATAATAAGGTTATTCTAATGAAAAAAACATTTTACCTTGAATATTATAATATCATGGTCCAGCACGTTCAAATCCAAGCCACCATCAACACCAAAAAGATTTTTCCCAATCAATTGTATGGAGATGTCAGAGAAAGGTTGAAACATTAGATTATCTCAGCTTTATCACATACAATGTAAACTTCAGAATATGATAAAATAAATAATTCTTTCCAGCCAATAGAGAGAAACATAATGTTGATGGAGGCCATACAATAAATCCATATTTTTTCACAATAACACCGCTATAGTGCTATAGCACAGTGAAATTTGAACAAATAGCTAATACCTATTTAGTACACAGTGTTGTGAAATAAGCGCAAATGTGGTGCAATAGCACAACACTGATTTTATCCTTTGTTCTTGTTTGTGAGTAATGTCTCTTAGAACGAATGTATCTAACTACGCATGAAATTTGGTTCCATTGAAAACATAAAGTCATGATCATCATTTCAAAATTATGACTTTCTTTGAGTAAACAAATATACGTACTGTGTTGATGAGGCAGGGAGAAGAAGAAGAAGCGTCTTCCTCTTTTGGTTTCTTGAAGTTATTGTCATCTCGCTTATTCTTCCTTATCTGGACGAAGTTGTTCTGTCCAGTCAGACTACCGTCTACGGCGTCAACTCCGGTGTTCTTGTTCATTTTCTTCCTCTGAGAAGATGGAGAAGAAGAAGGATTAGGTCGGAGAGACATTGTTACTTAGAAGAAAGAAAGCGTACAGTACAAGTTTCAGTGAAGCAAATACAATAACTGAATGAGTAAAAATACATGCATTCTATTTAAATACTACCTGATTCTCAAAAGACTTTATGCCACGTTGGACTATCAAGATTGAACAGGTAGCAATGCGCACCCCCTTAGTTCATCTATAATTTTTTTAATAATAATGAAACAATTTTATTTTATCAAAATAATAATAATAATAATAATAACAATAATGAGAAAATTTTCAGATACAACAGAAAATCGCGTAACCTAGAATTTTTCTCGTTGGAATGGTTTCAAAGAAGAGAGAATTAAGCAGTTTTCGGGAGGAAAAACAACACCCAGCCACTAATCCACCGTCGGAGACGTCGCCTGAACAGCTGCTCCCACCGCATTGTGCACTTTTTCCCTTTCGCTTTATTTTTCTTCGTGTCATTTTCTACTTACTAGTTATTGGAGTATTTTAGTTTTACGTTGGGCCAACGTGAAGCAATCTACGGCCTATTCGTTTAAGAAATATTATAACAAAAAATAAAACTCATAATATTTCTTTTTGACAAACATAATATTAATAAATTCTGAAGTATGGGTATATATGTATATATAAAACGGTGAAGTATAGGGTATATATGATACAAATATTATATGTATACACCATACTGTTATTTAAAAAACAAAACTTTATTTTTTGAAAAAAAATTCTAAAAAAATACTTTTGTAACACTCAAAAATTTGTTCCAACAACTTAATCATACACACTTTATTTTAAAATCATAGTGTTATTAACTATTTTAAATATTTTATTAATTACTAAAATATATGTCATTAACTGTTTTTTTACAAATATATCTCATAAATTATTAAAACACATGATATTAAACACTTTAAAATATTTTTATAACTACTAAATTATAATATTTTAAAGTGGTTAATAAATTATTCACAGTATTAATTATATAAATTTGTATATGTGTTATAAAAAATGTTTTAATTATAAAAAAAAAGTTAAATTGTTTCAAAAATATATCTAAAAAACAATATTATTCACCCTATAAATACAATAAAAAATACATATAATGGTCAAATGTGTATGTTTACGTGTACGGTACTTTTTGTACTTTCTTTTACCTCGTAATAATTGTGTGGCAGGTAAAATTTGTAGTTTTCTTTATACTACTGTATAATTATATGATATTATTTGTACATCTAAGTTTCTTTATTTTATAAATTAACACATCTTTTAAAATAATCATACAATATTTATATAGACTAGTGTATACACGTTAAAATAAAAGAATCATTTCCACAGCCATAGTAAAAACATTGCTCTCTAAAATATGTCTCTAAAATATCCACAGCCATAGTATAAACATGATCGTTCTCATGGCACTGCAAACTTAATATCTTTTCCAATCCTCCACATGCATCAATCTTTTCAGCATAAACATTGCTCTCTTCGGTATGTAAAATGTTATACATCCCAAGCAGAATAAATGTCATCATAGTCGGGTCTGAACAGATCAAGAGATCACAGAGTGCCTCAATGCACCCTTTACTTGCCAAGAACCTAGACCAATGTCCATTAAGTCTAGAAGAATGAGAATGGTGAAAAAAAATCACGATTTAGGAAAATTAAATGGAATGGTAAAACTTACCGAATCTGCTGAGGAGTTCCATTAGCAGCATTGGAAATAGCCCATGCAACTTCCTTCTTGATGTCAAATTCATCCTTTGAAAGATGAACCAAAGGACTAATAAGATCAACATCAATGACAGCCTACAACAATTATCACAATGATATTAGTTGTGACAATATATGTTATGTTTAAAAGGTTTAGCTAGTCTTATATATTAAACTAATTTCCAAATTAAACAGGGTCAAATCATTGCTTACCTGTATTTGAACTCTACTCCCACCTGTGATATTTGAGATTACCCAACAAGCATGTTTGATGACATTTTTATCACTCTGCGAAAGAAGTAGTTTAAGACAAGGAAGAACTCTACTGTCAATTAGAACCTGAAAAAGATGTGGCTAATATAGTATCAACCTCTGTAATACCGACACCTCTAATCGAATGTGTGTCCCACTGTCTGACATCAACACCTTAATTACATTCAATTAATTCACTTTTTTAAATTATTACTGATGTCGACATGTTAGTGTTGTGTCTGGTGTCCGTGTCAGTATTCATGCTTCATAGGTATCAATAAACAGTAAAATAAATCAATTTTTAAATGCCAGAAAAAAGCAATGTGGCAAAAAAATTATACTCTCCCAGTAGTCTATATAACTGCCATTTGAAACAAGTGTGACATGTTCTACAACCAATATGACAACTTAAATAGAGGTTTTATGAAATCAGTAGATAAGATAGATATACTTCTTTCTTTTTACTTGAGTAGGAGCCTCATCACCCATAGCAAGATTTCCTAGAGTCACCAGTATAGGCACAGTAACTTTTGATACTGGGGGCCTGTAAAAAGGAAATTTATTCAATCCACAAGAGGCAAAGGAAACATAAATGATAATGTTAGTGTTACTAAAAAAGAAAGACGCACAAAAGGTATTGCAATCAATCAAGGATTTACCTTAGTAACACTATCAGTCGAGGGTAGACATTTGCATCAATTACAGCTTGGATCTTTTCATTTGAGCCCTCATAAGTAAGATAAGCGAGGGTCCAACATGCATTTACTACAACTTCTTCATCAACCACCATCAAGAGATTCCCAAGGAAAGGCAATGCAGACCATATCTGAAAATGAAACCAGAAGAGCATGAGTTGGAGAAGAGAAGATAACAATGTGTAAATTAACTATATTTTGTGCAAATTTTCCTAACCTGTTGAAGAAGTCGTGCAAGAGGTTTTCCACGGCACAAGTTTGATAAAGTCCATGAAACAATTTTCAAGATAGAATGTTTTGCTATAAATGGATTCCACAACAAACCCAGTATTGGCAAGAGCGCACCATTGCCAAGAACATGATCCCTTGTGCTCAGGGAATCAACAACAATATTACCTAATGCACATAACGCATGTTCATACATGAGACATGGAAATTGTGTAAGCAAGCAACATATGATGGTTTGCTCAATGCCTTTATCCTATGAGACTGAGGAAGATTTGACCTGCTCTTTCATGTCATCATTACCACAGTACAGAAGGTGCACAAGCAGGGGAACAACTCCATTATCAACCACAATTCTTGTATGCTCAGTTGTTTCCTAGGTGATGTTGGATAGAGTTAATGCTTCTACGGATTGTAGATATAATGCACAATGTATTGTGTGAGAGCAAAATCTTCACATTCAGAAATCACAAGAGAGAACATGGTAAAAAAAAAAAAGATTTATACATGCAGTTGAGGTGCATCAACCCTTGCCAAAAACTTCACAAGTTGAGGGACAACACCTGCCCGGATGACCTCGTCAACTAGAGCAATGTGGTCTGAAAAGATATGTGTCAATGAAAGTTAAAATTTGAGAAACAAACAAGAACTTATGAGAGCAACATCATATGAGTATAAATATAAGAATTGGATATATACCCTTTGGTAGTAGCGTACAAATCTGAGTAGTTGCTTCCAGTTGTGAACCAGGATAATTGGAAAATAAGTCTTGTGTCAATATAGGAATGCGTTGTATCTGTTAAATAGCATAAAGAGTAAAAGATAAAAAGAATGATTTCTATGGTGCATTGTATATAAAGAATTATTCTTATTAAAAAAATGACCTTGAATATTACAAGATCCGGGTTCTGTACGTTAAAATCCAAGCCACCACCAAGAGAAGGAGAAGAAGTATCATGATGATCATCATCCTTTCGCTTCTTGAAAAGATTGAGTTGGCGCCTATTCTTCCTAATTTGGATGGCGTAGTCCTGTCTCCTCTTCCGACCTTCTTGGAAGTCAACACCAATATTCTTGTAAACTTTCTTCCTATGAGAAGATGAAGAAGCATCAGTATTAGGACGCATAGACATTGTTACTTAGCAGAAACAAACAAAGCGTACAGTTTAAGTTTCAATGCAAAATAGAAAGTATAAATGAATGAATGAATAACATGGCTCTCATTAAATACTACTTGCCTCATTCTCGTTAACAAATTACATTTTCTTTATGCCACATCGGATTATGAAGTAAATGTTGAAACCAATAAACATAAAACAATTCTGTGTTCGGGACTCGTGAGAAAGATTTTTAAAACTCTTTTTAAAATCAATTTTAAGAGTGAAAAATTCATTTAGCCAAAGATCACGTATGCACAAAAATTCATAAGAATGATTCATGTGTTTATATCTTGAAGCGTGATACAAATCATCATCACGAAGCGTCTCTCTTAAACTGTGTTTTAACTTTGATCACCAATGCTAAAACTATTGGCGTCTCGATGCAGTTCGAGCACAAAACGTGATGCTAACATCCTATGAGAGTAGTGGCAATTATAATTACTTGAGAATGTGTTTTTCTTCTATTTATTGATGAGCCACTAAAACCCTAAAACTCATATTTTAGATACAAACCAAAATAAGTTCTAAATGATTATATTTAACTAAACTTTTTTAATTAAATATAAACTATTAATTAAATTATATCATATTTAATTCAATTAATTCTCGACTCTCATTTATTTAATCAAAATATATTCAATGAAATAAATTATATATGTTAATGTATTAAATCATTTTTAATACGATTAGCAACTAATTAAATTAAATCAAATCTTATTTAATTTAATTATTTTTTCTACTGTGAGTATTTTTTACACCAACATTATAATGTTCACAAAATATCTTCCAGATAATGGCTGTACTCTTTTTTTTTTTATATATATATAGATTTTCTCTTTTTTTGTGAGTATCATTTTCTTTTTCTAGCCATTTTCTCTACCTAAGATATAAGTCTTTTTTTTACTCTGATGTGAACAATTTCGCTTCTTTATGTCTTTTGCCCCATCAATAGTGTTCACCGTGTTGTTAGTTTCATCATTTGCAATTGATATAGATAAATGAACCATTCCACTTGATTCCACATATTTTTTTGAAAGGTATATCATTAATTATTTTGTTGGACGATCCACGTAAGCTTTGGACAAAAATGTGTAAGTTTCGTGAGATTTTAAAGCTCTATTGGTCAATTTAATCATTAAGAGATACGACTCATTGTATCCTTCATGAATTGGACTTTTATATATAGTATTGGGGAATCTATTATCTATTATAATATATTAAATCAGACCCAAATTTTTTTCTATGGACACATCATTCATGCATGTGTCACGTAAATTCATTTATTCCAAGTCATCAAAATGTCTGATACATGTTAAATTATGTGTCAGATATAAGAATACCCTATTCTATCCATCTGGAAATCTTAGTTCAAATCCTTCGATACTGGATAAAAGATGCCCATTTTTTTCATTTATTACGGTTGTTTCTATATAATTTTGTAATTGGAATAGTTTTATTACTACCAAAAAATAGATTTATACTTTTTCAAAAAGTCATCCAAGATTATTCTTGTTCCTCTATAATTTTTATGTATGGGAATATGAATCTATCTTCCTTTTTCTACGTAATAAATCCTCTCATTTACGATTAAAATCTTATAGCGTTTTTTTTGAGCGAATTTTTTTTTATGCAAAAAGAGAACATCTTGTAGAAGGTTTTGCTAAGTTTTCTTGGATACTATTACTACCCTTTTCTCTTATTTATTCACTAAATCAATTGTTCAACACTTAACTATCATTCAATATTTGTGTATTGCATTTTTTTTTTCATGTGACCATAGTTTCATAACGTCACATTTTAGTTATTGCATAGTTAATTTGTTGTCTCCTCCAATTCAACTCAAAAATATTATATATGGTCTTCTCCAATTTCTCAGCAACTCACCATTCCCCTCCAATAAAACATTTATTTCAAATTTATATTTAATTATTGCTTTAAAATTATATCAAGAACCGTGACCCTCTATATTGATTGATCTTCTTTATCTTTGGGCATAGGAAAACTGATGCAAATATACCAATAGATGTGCCACCACATTTGTCTGAGGAAGAGTTGAAAGCTATAATGGTAAGCTCATGATATAAATATACTTTGTTTGTAGTTATTATCGGTCAATACCTAAACAATTGATTAAAAATACTACTATCGTTTTTACCAATTCGGTTGAAATAGCCATTTTGGTTTCAAGATGATAATATGGTAAAAGATCAAAATGTATTTTTTTCAATAGAAAATTGTGTTAGTTGATATAATGTTGTTCAATGTTAGCCTAACAACAACTATGTTAAGAATTAAGTATATTCCTCACTGTGACTAAAGAACCTTGAGCCATTGAGTACTTGCATCATGGCTTCAAGCCCCACCAATAATCTATAAAGACCATGAGTCTCCAAACACTTTAATAATTAAAAAAAAAAAGGAGTGAAAGTAGTTGGTTTTTTGTTTCTCATAATATTTCTCAACTATGAAGTATAATGCGATGAATTAATTGTCAAGTCTTGGTATCTTGATCGATAATAATTTGTCATGCAACTATGATAATGCTTCTTTTATAAATTTACCGAAAATTAAACAATAGTAGTATATAGCTAAAAATATTATTAATTTTAAGTTGAACATCTATTTTTAACCTATTTAATTTAACTATGATAGTCATGGAACTGGAGAGTGTCTGTTTTACCCATACTACTACACCTACAAGTCTGGTAGATAGGTGAGAGAAATCATAATCTATTTATTTACTTATAGGTGACATCTAATATCAACTTGGTCTAAAAGTAAACTTCAAAATTTTAGAAAATTATAATAAAAGCTTATATTATTTTAATTTTTTTACAATTATAATTTATTTATTTTTTACTAGAAATAGTAAAGGTCCACCCTTTTATTATTTTTAATATAACAAAATTAATTTCTTAATCAATGAATCTTTTTAATTTATTACATATAAATACATCACAATGTCTTAATTATAATTTAAAAATTAAAATCTAAAAATTAAAATCTAACAACTATGCACCTTAAATTACACGAAATATAAAAATATAATTCTTACAACTTAAAAATCAATAATAAAAGTTATACACAAACTATTCAATAAAGTTTAAATTAAAATAAATCAAAAAATATATTGAAACAAACAAATTGATAAAAATCAAAAAGTAAATTGATAAACAAATTTAAAATAATTTCTAATGTTAAAGTATGTACAAAATGTAATTTTTGTACTTTTTATCTTATTAGTGAATCGACGCATATATATGTGATGTACTAAAAACAATTCTATAAAAAACAAAAAATAAGTTGTTATGTTAACTTAGATATATTGAAAAAAGTCAATCTAATGTATAATATTTGTCTTTTTTTCTTTTATCAGTGTGTAATGCACCAAAAACAATTAAAAATATATATAGTAAAAAAAATTCTAATTCCTACATATATAACTTGTATATTATAATAAATGCAGTGTAATTTATAATTATCAATTATATTATCTATTTCTTACTAAATTGTTGTTGATTTCCTGTAAATTATTGTTTTGTAAAACATAACCCAAAAATATATATTAAAAAAATAATTGAATTAAAAAACAATTATGTACAATTACCATTACTTTCGTAAATTCTACTTAATTCTATTTCTCTAATACAAATGAAAATATTTATATAAATTATTAATGCAAACAAATACACTCATTTTAAAATATTAAAATTATAAATCTAACAAAGGATAAATTAGATCATATTATATAATTTCTACCGATAACAAAAAGAACGCAAGATACAAGTAATAATATTACAAACAAAATATAAAAAGAAAATTAAAAAGCCAATTATAAACTTAAAAGTTTGCATAAATTAATAAATATATAAATTTATAATAAGTGTCTCTGATACAACCCCTCAAATTTTTTTAATAATTAAATTCGTACAACGTGCAAGTCACATTCTAATTAACTTAATATTCATGCCATGTAAAACTTTTAAAATATAATTACATTAAGATACCATGTGTCCCGAATTTTTTACGATAATCACAACTTTTTTATCAATATTTCTCATTACTATCTTTTCTTTTTATGTTATCATAATTTGTAACAATATACAATTTTTATTTCAAATATTTTATGAAAGTGATATGCCTCTTGGAATTCGATTGAAGGGATTGTTTATCACGAGAGCTCGAGATGAAAGAGATAAATGAACATGCATCATAGTAAAAAAAAAAACTAATTAGAATTTTCTGTATATATATTTCTTTGGTATAAGATCGATTATTTTATTTCTTAATTAATACAGTGATATGGTAAAATAGAAAAATTTGTATAAACAAGTAGTTAATAAATTTTAGTTTAAGACAAATCATTTGGAAAAAATCAAATTTAAAATCTGACTAAAATAATTTGTAGTCAGACTTTATTTAAAAAAACTGAAATAATTTTTCGTGGACTACCGTTAAACTCTTGTGAATTTTTTATGTCTGTAAATTATGCATTTATATATCAAGAGGAAAGCGAAAAATATATATAGTAGATCATTAAGTGGATTACAGATTGACAGGCCCCAAAATTATTGTTTGATGTTGTTGATTAAGCACCAAGCTCTTGGTGTATGTCCACATTAACTCGTGAAACAAAACACTAAAGCTGTAAAGCTCTTATATTAATTTTTGAAACTTCAGGAGTTTATCATTTAGTACTTTACATTTATCATTGTGGCCATGAACGTATAAGACAACGTTATTATAGGATACCACTTATGGAAAGGGAGCAACTCCAAGAGCAAGTGGCACCACTTATGCTTCTAATGACATTCTATGTGTAACAACAATTATTCAATAGGATACCACTTATGGAAAGGGAGCAACTCAAAGAGCAAGCAACTGATTGATTACACTATAAAAATTTAATTACCAAATTTATATATAATTTACTTGATTTCCTATAAAAAAGAGTTTAAATATAAAAAATTTAATTAAATTCTTTTTAGAAGTAGTTATAATAAAAATCAAATATTTTTAACGATAAGAGTTGTAATTAATTGACAATATAAACATATTTTACAGTAACAATATATTTAAATTAAATCTTATAAAAAATATTACACTTTACATAAAGAATTAAAAAATAGAACTTTTTTTTATCAAAAATATAATGTTTGAACTTTTAAAAAGTTAAATATAAAGATTTTAAAATAAATTTTTTACATTTCGATTGTTAACGTGTATCCAATGACAACATTTGTCTATTTTTAAACTATGCAACACAAGTCTTCGTATCCTCCCCATTTCTTTTGAGAGGTGGACACAAATTTTAAAATAATTTATGTATGAACTATGGAGCCCCTTATTTCTTTTAAGAAATGGATAGTGGAGAGTAGCTAATGAAAAATTGACAAACTTTTCATTTACAAGATAGCAAAAAAGACGTATCATCAAATGAGAATTGTAAGGACTATTTTACATTTCACCAAAATTAAAATACGGACCATTTTACATTTTTATAACTAAATAGAATTTATTATATAGTTTTAAAGTATAAAGACTTTTTTAGCAAATATGTCAGAAAAATCATTAACTTAATTTAAAACTAATATAGTATTATCAGCTACACTTATAATAGATGCTACAGCTATAATAAATGGTTGAATCTTCCGCTCATATCCATTGTCACTTAAATTCAAGTTTAAAATTCGATAATTGACAAGCTATAAGTAAATTTAAATTTAAATCTTCAACAAGATTGATGAATCATGGAGATGTGTCTCTCTTAAATTATAGTATATTCATGTCATGGAAGATTAAGTGTGTGTTTAAAAACGTGGGAACTTATCAATTATCGCGTTTTAATGCAATTTTCACTGTGAAAATTAGAAGTTCCAATTTGTAGTTTTAACAGTAGTTTTCCACCTTGAAACTACCAACTGCACCGTCTTCTCAAATACACACGGACTCTTTCACTATATTACTTAACTATCTTTTGGAAATTTATCTGCCATTGTCACACACATAAAGTTGCCATTGGGTATGTTATAAATAGGCAACATTCTTGGGCTAGTGCAATTAAACCTCACTGCCTAATCAAGAGACAAAATCCATGTATCCTTGGAATTGGATAGAATTAAAAATGATAATCCTTCTACTCTTTCTAATAATGACTGTTGTTAGTCCACTAATCAATGCATCTCCCGTCAGTGCTTGTTCAAATTGTGGTGACTTTGCAGTTCCATACCCACTTAGCACTAATGATGTCTGTGGTGACAAAAGGTACAAACTTTACTGCAATAATGATAGCTTAGAGTTCTTGTCAGCAACAGGGACTTACTATAAGATCCTTAAAATTGACCCAAGTGCTAACAAACTTGTCATTAAACCACCCATCATACTTAAACACACTTGTTATTCTTCTGATCTCACTGGTGGAGGCTTACAACTTGATGAAAGCTTACCCTTCAATATATCTACACACAACACTGTCATGCTTCTAAATTGCTCTGATAATATCC
Organism: Cicer cuneatum; assembly: GCA_037974295.1. Taxonomy (NCBI): domain Eukaryota; kingdom Viridiplantae; phylum Streptophyta; class Magnoliopsida; order Fabales; family Fabaceae; genus Cicer; species Cicer cuneatum. The sequence goes on along the minus strand of JBBPBO010001986.1, from coordinate 70,118,042 downwards.
TTCAATCTCCCCTTAACTGTTCTTCAAACAGCATCTGTAGGCAGTTTGAGGAAAAAGTGGAGGAGGGAAGTGGGTGTATGGGAACCCTTTGTTGTCATTTCTTAAAAGATTCAGCCATGAATTCCCATAAGATCAGACTCAAGGTTGGAAGTTGTACTGCTTACACTAGTTTGGTGGATTTCAAGCCTAATGAATCTTTTAAAACTTGGAATTATGGGATTGAGTTGCAATGGCTGCCTCCTAATTGACTAAAATGCATGTTCATGGTGTCAATGTAATATTTCACTACCAGGAAAAAAAGATGAACTATCAACATAAATTGGAAACCCAAAAAGATGAAATTCAACTATGACACCAACCACAAAATTAGCGATGAATTTTATTTTTATGTCTTTAATTTCTACTGAGAATCTATTTTGGCTTTTATCAATAAAAAGTGCGATAAGTAGTAACTAGTGAGTGTGTTGCTTTTGAAGGTTTATAGAAGAACAGATGACATGGTTGTTTGTATTCTCCACAAAGTGATTTCCATTTGAGAATTTCTTTTTCCACCCCTAACTCCATGCAATATAAGAAGTTAACTAAACAACAGAGAGCATTAACGCAATACCGAATTACCGATTATTACACATGTAGCAAATAAAACACCCAAATATAATTTTCCTTTTCTTCTCATTGTAATGTATGTATATGTTAGGCAACTATTCAATATGAGGCAGATTAAAAAGAAAAGACCTAGTTTATTAACAAAAGTAATCAGGTATTATTTAATCTTGCTCACTACCACTCTCCGGCCAATATGTCTCCAAAATATCCATAGCCATAGTACAAACGCCATTGTTGTCATGGATCTGCAAACTTTCAATCTTTTCCAATCCTCCACACTTATAAACCTTTTCAGCATAAACATTAACCCAAACAGTATTACTCTTGTATGTTTCTCCTTCAAGTAAAATGTTATACAGCCCAAACAGACATGATGTCATAATAGTTGGGTCTGGACAGGTCAAGAGATCACAGAGTGCCTCAATGCACCCTTTATTCGCCAAGAACCTAGACCAATGTTCATTAAGTCATAAGTTTTCATCACAACATAAAATGCAAAAGGAGTAAGAAATAACATTATTATACACAACCTTTTTTTTTTTTAATAAACCACAGTCCACAATCCCAGGGACACAAAACTAACATCCCACTACATGCCACTCTTTTTAAGGTATTTACATCTAGAAGAATGAGAATGGTGAAAAAAAATCATGATATAGGAAAATAAAATGTAACGGTAAAACATACTGAATCTGCTGAGGAGTTCCATCTGCGGCATTCACAATAGCCTGTGCAACCTCCTTCTTGATGTCAAATTCAGCCTTTGTAAGACAAACAAGAGGACTAATAAGATCAACATCAATGACGGCCTACAACAATGATCATATTGGTATTAGTTGTGACAATATATGTTATGTTTAAAAGGTTTAGCTAGTCTTATATAAACTAATTTCCAGATATAGTGTTGGCCTCTCCACATCTTAGTCAGAAATTCAAAAATGAATGTGGTTCACATTCAACCAACTTAAATCAACTCTACAGGAAAGAAGAGTTTCTTCACTCCTCAATCACATGTGTTTCAATGTCACTAGTGGATTGTGATTTCTTACAGAAATGAGTAAAGACTTTAGAGTAGCATTTTTCAACAAACAATCAATATTGAAACTTGCAAGCAAATAACTTGTTATGAACTTCTAATAAGAAACTGCTCAGAAGCAAATCATTACTAAATTAAGCAGAAAAAAAAATCACTGTTTACCTGTATTTGAGTTCTATTCCCGCGTGTGATATTTGAGATTACCGAACAAGCATGTTTGAGGACGATCTTATCACAGCTTGAAAGAAGCAGTTTAAGACAAGGGAGAACTCCGTGGTCGATTAGAACCTGAAAAAGATGTGGCTAATTTAGTATCAATAGGCAGTAAAATAAATCAATTTTGAATGCCAGAAAAGAGAAATGTGAAATAAAAAATAATACTCTATCAGTAGTCTATATAAATGTCATTTGACACTAGTGAGACACATTCTACAACCATAATGACAATAAAATTAGAGGTTTTCCGGATTCAGTAGATAATTATACATTTTTCTCTGTACCTGAGTTTGAGCCTCGTCACCAAGAGTAAGATTTCCTAGAGTCACCAGTATAGGTGCAGTAATGTTTGATTCCAGTGACCTGTAAAATGGATATTTATTCAGTTCACAAGAGAGAAAGGAAAGATAGATGAAAGTGTTAGTGTAACTAAAAAAGAAAGACACAAAAGGAATTGCAATCAGTCAAGGACTTACCGTAGTAACTCTACAAGTCGAGGGCAGACATTGGCATCAATGACAGCTTGGATCATTTCACTTGAGCCCTCATGAGTAAGATAAGAGAGAGTCCGACATGCATTTACTACAACTTCTTCATCAGCCATCAACAAGAGATTCTGAATGAAAGGCAATGCAGGCTGTATCTGAAAAAAGATAACAAAAGAGCATCGGTTGGAGAAGAGAAGATAACAAACAATGAGTAAATTAACTATATTAATTTATATAGGATCTTGTAACTTTATCACACAGAAAATATTCTGTAAAACTTTTCCCAACCTGTTGAAGAAGTTTGGAAGGAGGCTTTCCATGGAACAAGTGTGATAAAGTCCATGTACCGATCTTCAAGATAGATGGTTTTACTACAGTTGGATTCCACAACAGACCAAATAATGGCAAGAGTGCACCATGACTAAGAACATCATCCCTTGTGCTTTGGGAATCACCAGCAATATTACCTAATACCCTTAATGCCTGTTCAATACACAAGACATGGAAATTGTGTAAGCAAACAACACATATATACATACATGATGGTTTTCCCAATGACTTTATGCTATGAGACTGAGGAAGCTTTGACCTGCTCTTTCATGTCATCATTACCACGGTACAGAAGGTTCACAAGCAGGGGAACAGCACCATGTTTAATCACAGTTCTTGTATGCTCAGACTCAGACATTCCCGACGTGATGTTGGTTAGAGTACTCGCTGCCTTGGACTGCAGATATAATGTACAACATATTGTTTGAGTGAGACCAAAATCTTCACATTCATGAATCACAAAAGAGAGAACATGATAGAAAAGATTTATAACTGCAGTTGGGGTATATCATTCCTTGCCAAAAACCTCACAAGCCGAGGGACAACACCTGCCCGGACCGCCTGATCAATTAGAGCAATGTGGCCTGAACAGAAATGTGTCAATCAATGTTAAAATTTGAGTAACACCTCTATATATTCCATACAGTGTCTAACACCTCATTTTATTTAAAGTAAACTAAAACCGAGGACATTACACAATGGCATCATATAATCTAGGCATAACAGAAGAAATGAGTATTACATCGCAAATTAAATATAATAAATGTATTCATACCCTTTGATAGTAGCTTACAAATCTCAGTAGTTGTTTCCAGTTGTGAAGCAGGATCATCAGACGATAATGATTGTGTCAATATACGAATGTGATGTATCTGTTAAATAGCATTAAGAGTAAAGGATAAAAGAATTATTTCTATGCTACAATTCAAAATCACACACAAAGCTCTATCTCTGGACATGCATTTTATGAATCTCACTAGCTCTGAAATGATCTTTTTTTTTTCCACAGAATTCTTCTAAAGCCTCTTATTTTAGCAACTGGTATCTCTCTTTAATCTTGGCTATGTTCTTGACATGATACAATTATTACTGTCAGTTTGTCACTAAGCATTAATTATCATTTTTCAGTAATGCACCTAATTATCGGTATCTTAATTCTTAAACTAACATGTATTAATTATCATTTTTCAATAAAGCCTAAGCTGCAAGCTAACTAACTAACTCTGATAGATGAGGTAATTAATTAGCAATACCTCCATATTTTTGCAAGAAAACCCAGTTTTAATTTCTATTAACATGCAAACAGCCTAATGTATTAGCCTCTACCCTTTTGTTTCTTATTCAATGATAAATCCTTTGTTCTTGTTTGTGAGTAATGTCTCTAAGAACGCACGAAGTTTTGTTCCATTCAAAAAATAAAGTCCTGCTAAAGTCATCATCATGATCAGAATAAAGTCTGTGTTCTCTGTTGCATGCATGTTGTTCAAATTTTGGTTTCTTGATTTTGTTTGAGTAAATATGAATGTTTGTTTTGAAAGAAAACATATATAATATATGTACTGTGTTGATGGGGCAGGGAGGGGAAGGAGAAGAAGGAGTATTCTCGTCTTCTTCCATTCGCTTCTTTAAGATATAGTCTTGGCGCTTATTCTTCCTTATCTGAAGGATGTCTGCATATCTCCTCCTGCGACTGTCTTCGGCGTCAACTCCAGTATTCTTGTACACTTTCTTCCTACGAGAAGATGAAGAAGAGCCAGTATGAGGTCGCAGAGACATTGTTATTTCTTCTTTCTTCTTAAGCAGAAAGAAAACGTACACTCCAAGTTTCAGTGCAGCAAATAGTATATAACAGAATGTATGATTCCCGTTAACAAATACTATTTTTATATCCACATACTATATATACTACTTTCTATTAAAAAAAAAAAAGAGAAAAAAAATTAAAGATTTAATTTTTGTATGCATTGTGTAAAGGTCCAGTTAATCTCAGTCATCGAATTATTATAAATATTTGACTTTTATAGTAACTACTTAAAAAATCACAATTATAAATAGTTGTAATGTCCTGATGGTGTAAAACTTTTACAGATAGTAACCAAACTCAAAAATTAAATATTAAAAAAAAGTACTGGAACCCTTAATCCGTACATTCATACATACGTGTGGCATTATGAATTTTGATCCCACTGAATAGGGTGTCTTCAACAAGGTATGTATGTAACAGTGAGAAATAGTGGAACTATATGTAACAGTGAGAAAGCTTGATGAGTAAATTAAATTGATTGATTAAAGGGAAAAGGAGCCTTAATTATGAATGAAAGATAGATACAATAAATTGGATTTTCCTTCCACATCGGGCCTCCGCGTCCTCTGCGCCCACTTCTATCTATCACACCACTCACTCGTTCTTATTCATAGCCTCCGCAAAATCAGATCCAACTGAATTAAAATGTGAGGATCCAATATTTACTATAAAATCATACAGGAATGATTTATGATTAAAAATTTGTATATGGTTAAGATTTCATCGTTTCATTAGCTCATTCTCAAACTCATCTTTGGATATTCACTTACGCATTTGGTTCTCTAAAATAATAATAATAATAAAACAAAATACATATAGACGTAGTAAAATTAAATAATTTTTAATTAAAAAATATTTTTTATTAAAAATGTATTATTAAATAATTCCAATATCATTGTCTTCTTTCCTTTATCAAACCCAAAAATTTTATCAAAAATTTCAATAATACATCAGAAAATTTAACTGCCACAAAATCTTTTTCCTTTTCTCTTTCTTCTTCATCTTGGAATTATTTTTTAGTCTTAAATCACTCATTTTCATCGTTTTTCTTCTATCATTTACATAAATGATTTTCACGTAAATCTATTTTTCTTTGTATTTTTTGTTATCTTGTCAGATCAAACAAATTCAATCATTAACTTAAGTGATATAAGTTTGTTAACAGATTCATCATTTTCATTTTTAGCAAATTTATATATATTTTTAGCAAATTTAATTTAATGAATGTTTTGAGTATAAAAAAAAACCATTTAAAGAAACTGGGAAGAAACAACATTCCAGGAGCAGCCCCAATATACATACCAGAACACAGAAGTAGTTAACAAAACGGATCTAGATCTTTCGTGAAGTGGGACCCGTTGAGCGAGAACAATAGAAGGGGAAAAACCTTGCTACATACACCAACTAGTAAACGAGCGGTTACAAGAATTAAGGTTCTACGTGGATCTAATGGAAAGAGTGCGCAGGTTAGGGACCGTAAGATCATATTTCTTGTTACATTGACACAATCTCTTACACGCATTCTAGTGAATAATTATATTTCATAATGACAATCTGCAGCTTCAATAAAGAGAATACTCAACACCTTGAATATACAGGGCCATGAAGGGAAAAAACTGGTTGGAGTTTTATTTGGACGTGAAGGGCATGTAAAGTATCATCATCATGCATGGAACCAGCAGAGGTACTATTAAGAAACTACTAGAAAAAACAACAAAATAATAATACAATTTAATTTAATTTAACAACTGTTCTTTTAATAACTCGTGACAATTTTGATTCATATGACCAAATTTACCTAGTAAAGTTTTTTGCTTTGGGGGGGCGGGGGGGTCAACAGGGATCACAGAATCCTGATCTTCAGACGTTGTTTTAGACTTCCATGATCCATCAGCAAATTTAGAAGATACAGATACGACGGTACTGTACCATTGAAACTCTCAAAAGGGAGAGATAACCATAGCTTCAGTTTACTTACAAATATCAGCCGTTAGCTTTTAGCACAAATTACCTATCTACTGGACACCACTTTGTTCTATAAGTCAGTCCAACAGCTGAGCACAAGCCAGAATCAAACTTGAAATAACTTTCAAAACACTTGGTCACTTACTAGACCTATCTTAACCTCATTTCTTGCACATCTATGACAATCAACCCCGAAAATGTAAATCAAGTATGCTCATACTGCCAGAGAAAATTATACAAATATTTACTATGAAACCATAATATTAGATCATTACTGTGCTGTAACAGTAGGTCTACTGGGCCTCTTTCCTTCCATGGCATCTTTTTTCTTCCGACAGTTTGTGCAGAGAAATGGGCCTTCCCATGGCTTAGATGCTGGAGAAAAGAAAGGTCCGGAGTTAACTGATAGACCATTGCCAGGGGGTTGATCCACTTGGCAAATTGCACAGCGAAAAATCTCAGAATTCTTATTAAATGGAAAATCCTTACCAAGCCTGCAGTTTTAAGAAAAATAGAAGACTTAAGAATTGTAAGCACATATACACCCAAATGGAAAAAGAAATTATTTCATTCCAATCACTAGCCGGTTAAGATAAGTTGCTAAACCACCACTTCAAGATATAACATGCAAATATGAATTTAGCTGGGTTCCGTAACTTACCTTTCTATAAGCATTGCAGAACCCTCTTCAAATAACTCCTCTACAACACCAACTGCAGAAAGCTTGCTGGTAGCTTTGTTTGAAGAGTTATCAGATTTCTTTCCAAACAGAAGTGTGGTTAGCAAATTTTGTTTCTTTGTTGGAGTTGGTGGTAATACAGGGAGGTCGGCAGGAATAATATCTACAACAAGGCAGGTTGTATCATCCTTCAGGCCTCTAGATCTTAGAGCTTCCTGGGAGAAAAGAAAAGAAACAAAGAATTTGGTAAATAAGATAACCAGACATTTCATTCCTGAATGTGAGAAGAATGCCAGAATCAATCATCACCTCACCTTAACAACTAGCTTTGCAGCAAGCTCTGCAGGTAGACCCCGACATGACATGGCGGCCATCTCATTAGATAAAGTGTCCCAAATACCATCAGAGGCTATAATAAGCCGTCCACCTGCATTTGAAAGCTGAGGAAACAACAGACAGATGTTTGTGAGAATTGTAACTTGGAACTGAATGCTGCCATAGATAAGAGTCACTAAACAAAGAACGTAATAATGAAAACAGCTCACTTTCACTTGCTTAACATGTGGTATTGGCACAATATATTCTCCCACATCTGTGTCTCCTATTGATCTAGATAGGCACAATCCACCAGGCCAGCAGCGAAGAGGCCCTACCTACAAACATATTTGCAAACCAAAATCAGTCGAGTTTAAGTAACTGTTACTGGAAGGGAAAAGGTGACTACATACTGCATTGCCCCCAAATACATTGAGTCTTCCTACTTCACCACCACTGGCAGTAACACGCTCCCTCTCTTCTTCATTTTCTTCCAGTCTGTGATCAACTGTCAGGAGAGAAACTACACCTCCCTGAGTATTTAATATGCAACGGGAATCCCCAACAGATGCAACAGTGACAGTCCATCCATCAACCAGAACAATTGTAGCTGTTGTTCCAGAAGTTTCCCCTGCAGATGAAATTAAGATGTTAGCAACAGAGTGCACAGAAGACCCATGAAGCAAGCAAACAAGGTTTTATAAGTACCCTTCTGCTGGAACTCCGTGTCAGTCTTCACAAAACCAACAACTAGAGCACGAGGAAGGGCCTGCAGCCATACATCCCTGCTGATATCTTGCGGTATTGCACTCAAAACATTATTTAGCAAGTTTTCCTTCGCATAAATAGCAGCTGATATACCGTTATGCCCATCAAAAATCTGCCAATCAAAAATTCCTTGTGGATATCACAACCATTGCTTACAAATGTGAAGAAAAGAGAAGTAATATGCTTCAATTCCCATTTGTATCTACTAACCCCAAGTAACAAAGTTCTCTTCACTACATTCAATGATTCAATTCCCTAAAATACAAATATTTCTTCCTTTTAGCTAAAGCCTAAAGACATGCTTGGATTAGCTTATTTGAGCTTATCGACTGGCATAAGCATTTGAGAGGCTATTTGGGAGAGTTTATGAAAGCAGCTTATGACATGTCCATATGATGCTTTCAGCTTATTTTCATAAGCACTTCAAGATAACTTATAAAAACAGCTCATAGCTTATATGAAAAGCTGTTTGACTTTATTTTATCTTTTGGTATAGAATAGCTTATACATAAGTGTTTACATATAAGCGCATAATTCAGTTGTTTATCCAAACAGGGCCTTAAACTAAATTGTTCAACTCAAATAAATACAGGAAGTAAACCAGAAAATAAATAATACCGCAAAGACATAAAATGCAGTTGATGGATCTCCAGCAACCCTGTGGCAATCTGTTTTGATCAGAAAGTAATCTTCTCCTTTCTTAGCCAATCCAGCTTGTCCATACTTTACGAAAGGTTTTTCAACTTTCTTGTTTCGAAGCTCACGGCCGATCAGAGTGGCCAATGGAACCGGTGGCGACTTCATCCTTGACAATTCACGCTTACTCATCTAAATCTTACTTCACAATTCAACATTTCTACAACCACATTGAAAAACAGTACCTAATCATCTAAATGAATTCCAACATATATGAAAAAACCAAAAATCCAAGAGACTTTACCTATTTTCAAATGAAATATCTATTCATGGAGAAATAAGCATAGAACAGATCGTGGAAGCATAATTAATAATGTGCATTATAGAGAAGAAGAAAAAATCCTAAGTTTCACGAAAACCGAGAAAACGAACCAAAGTTTATTGTATTAAAAAACTATAATCTGAGGAAGTAAAACTTCAAAATCTAATAACATTAGCATAATCAATTATGAGAAAAGATATACTAACAGGTGGAAAATGCGGTAGATCGGGGATGCAGATTCAAGTGCATTGTACATCGGCAAAAAGCATAGGTCGTAGAGCTTCGATTGTGGAAGTTTTGGAGAGGAAGAGATGATGAGATGGAATGGCGATAAACCCTAGAAGGGGAGAATTAGAGTGGGATTGAGCGATTTAGAAAGAAAAAAAAAGAGAGCGTTTGTGTATCACTGTTATTTGATTGGTACAAAAAGACGCTCTCTCATACAAAGAGAAAGGGTGGCCAAAAAGGGGATCCTTTTGGTTTTGGGTACAGGAATCTTAGTTGAAAATTATTTTTTTAGGGATTTGTAAAGAATAAATTAAATTTTTACCAAAAAAAAATAATGAAATTAAAATATACTATTTTTATTCTTCTTTTTTTTTTTTACAAAATAAAATTCCTACGCAAGTACAATATAGCAAGAAATTGAAGTCAGATTCTACGTATGTAAAATATGGCAACAAATCAAACTCATATTTTCCAAAATAGTTTGTTTTAATTAGTGTTAATTAATTACTTGGATTCAATGTAATTGATGTATTTACATGGATTTATTAGATTCTGTTTATTACGATTTTTTTCTAAATAATCACTTTTAGAAGATTTGATTTGTTTGTTATCATTTTAAAAAATAAATAAATAAAGATTATAAAAATATTATTGCATTTAATATCTCTAGTGGAGGATAAACTAAACTTCTATATATAACATAAGAAAGTAAGATGTTATATAAGTTCTTGTGTCTTACATTGCAAACAAGAGTCACAAAAAATTATCAACAAAAAAATTTGTATCCATCCCTAAATCAACTTTCTCTCTTCTCTTCAATTATCAAATTAATGTCAACTATATCACTCTCTTGCTATATCACATTTTTTAACACAACTTATTACTTATTATTACTATTATTATTGGTATGTTTATGGGATAAATATTTGCAATATACGTAAAAAAAAAACACCATATAAATATTTATTGATAATAAATATAAAAAAAAAATCATGAGATAAATATTTTTTATTGATATATAAAATACAAGAGACAAATTTGTGTCATTCATAGATATTAAAAAAAATTGTGACAGATATTTATACTATGTATAAAAAAACAAGAACTAAAATTTGGTCATTTTTTCCTCCACCTATCTATCTAGTTAATTTTAAATTACATAAGTCATTAATAATAAAAAACCAAAGAGTTCTAAAAAAAACAAAAAAAAACAGAGTACTATGGATTGTATAAGACAGCATAATCACAACTCTCGTTTTACTCATACGTATATACCAACGTAACTTTAGTATTGTGGATCAATTTTAGTTTTATCTCATCGTACTATTAGTATTTTGGATCGTATATATTAGTAAAATCCCAACTCTTGTTATTGTGCGTATAAACTATTGTACTAATTTGTGGTTTGTTCAAGGTAACTCTTTGATCTGTTTACCATAGTTCAATCTTTTAGACTTATCATATAAATGAATTTCAAGTCCAGCCATGGGCACATACCTGCACACACATGGATATCTAATTTTCCTTTTTCACACTATTTTATAAACTTCCTTACAAACGAACTTCATGTAATGTTGCATATTACAGCCAAAATGAATACAATATCTTACAAGTAAAAATTATAGTAATAGGAGCACTCACGTGACTGCAAACAGGGTGCCAATATCATATCACAACCAACTAAGTTCAACCCAAACATGTTGTACAATTGGTTGATTTTCTCACTTTACACTTTACTCACTTTAAAAAAATACAAAATGAGAAAATCATTATCCAACTCTAACTTCTGTCCTTCCGGCATACATCTTACATTGATTTATTCTTTTGAAAATTCATGACATTAAACGGACTTTTCATTGTTCAATTTGAATTATTTAAATGTCATCTCAAATTGTTTAAATTTAATGTCATAAATCTTCAACAAAACAAATTAATGTTTTAAGTGTATTAAAATCATCAAAATTGTAGTTTAGCCGGAAAAAAATAAAATCATTAAAAGCACCAGAGGAAGAAAACAAAGCCTTTTGTCTCTCACTTTGCATTCCCAGTCCTTCTCTTTACTTCAATAGATCCTGGAAGCTTTCTTGCTTGAATACCTGGAGTGGGTTGTTTCTTTGATGGAGTTGGAATTAATGATGGAATCATACTCCTATTTCCATAGAATGGACAATGTTAATACCTTTGGCAAACGCTTCTATATGCAACATAAAGTTTGATTGTGCAATGAGTTTGAAAATCATTCATTTACATTGTAAAACTTTTTACACAATAATCCCATATGATTAGATGACATCATTGTTAAAACTATCATACTGAGATCCGATTAGATTACGATGTAAAAAGAATTATGTTATTTTGACACAAAAAGTGACAGCAATATAGATGGTTAATGCAGTTCAAATACATGGTTGATTATATTCGGTGGATGGTTAATGAATATAACAAAATGTCATAATCAATTGAACACAATAAACAATGATTTTAAACGTCATTAACTGTGATTTTCATGAGTATATTTGAATGCAAATCGTAGTTAATAGATATGATATGTATTTGAAGACCTGAAAACTATGGTTAATCATGTTTTGTGGATGATTAATGAATTGCTACCACCTTGTTATATTCATTAACCATTCACTAAACATAATTAACCACATATTTAAACTGCAATAACCATTCAAATTTTATTGTCAAATTTGTGTGTCAAAATATCATTTTTCATTAAAAATGTTTTACATGTGAGTCCATAGTCTTTAAACTGTTTTGTAATTAACATGAACTAATTACCTGACTTCTGGGATCTTTGTTGTTCTGGGATTAATAGTTTTCTTTGCTTTAGAGCCTAATCCGTTTGAAAGTGTGGTTGGTTTAGGTGCCTGTATTAACCAATTCATGTCTGATTCAGAAGAATCACTGGTTGCAATTTCAAGTTCATCAGATTCATCTGTGGTCATGGTGGTATTCTCAAACCCAGGTTCCAAGCCTAACTTTGAATTTTCTGAAAGAGAACTTGGACTTTGCAATGGAGAGAACTGTTTACTTTCTGCTTCCCATTGTCCAACTAAGCTATCATCACTAGTTAAACTGTCATTCCTGTTCATTCTAATCTTATCAGCCCATTCACTAGAAACTGATTCTTTATCATCCTCTTTTCCATTTACTCCATTATTGTTGTTGACTTGTGGCCAGGGTGGTGAATTCCTATACATGTCATGAAGATCTAGGCTTCTTCTTTTCAGCTTTGATGCACCCTTTTTCTGGCCCTACATGCAAAATTATTGACAAAACTTTACATATGTTTGGATAAACACTTTAATTAAACACTTATAGTAAAAGCAATTACCATATAAGTGCTTATGTATAAGCTATTTCTGTAACAAAGGATAAAATAAAGTCAAAATGTTTTCATATAAAACGGCTTATGAACATGATATATAAGTTGTTAACATAAATTCTCCAAAACAGTCTCACAAGTGTTTAGGCAAGTAAATAAGCTCAAATAAGTCACAATCCGAACAGACACGAGTATCTCATTACTTCACTCACATTATCACATAATATCATGTTTTTGACTTGTCATTAAATAAAATTCTTGGAGTAAGGATCTATAGAGAATAACATGTTTACCATCATGCTACTAGAATCATCTTTTGGCTGCTTACGGCCTCCAGAAGATGTCAAACTACGTTGTATGGGAGGTGAAGATGCATGGGATTTCAACTTTGGCAATTCATGGCCACTATTGGTAGATGGTTGAAAGTGTTCTGCTTCTCCATCCTTTCTTGCTAAGGCTGCCTTCAGACTAGCAATCTGACAAGCCATAGATAACTTAGTAACGTTAAAAAATAGTCACTTAGTAACGTTATTACATTACATTTTAAAATAGTCAAATATGATTAGAAGTGTCAAGTGTAGTGTAAATAGTTATTAAACTAAGGACTAAGTACTGAAAAGGGGATTCATGGTTTGATCTCTGCTGCTAAAAAATTCCTTCTCCTTCTGACAGGCTAACCACTAACATTTGCTTATAAAAGAAAAGGTTAGAACCTGTTCTTTAAGATCTTTCACTTCTGTGTTATCTTTGTTCATTCGCGCAGCTCCGAGTTCAACAGTGGAGACTCGTTCGGCGAATTTAAGTGTACTAAGTGTTTCTCCAAGAGCATCGGGTTCCGGACTAATATGAACAAACATGAGGGTCTTGGCCTGCCCTCCTGATATAAATACATAAAGAAAGAAGTTCCTTAATAGCTAACAAAGGTGACAAATCCTAATGCAATCAAAGAAATATTGATAAGAGGAAAATCATACCAAGTGCATCTTGAAGTAGCTGAGTAAGTTTGCTGTTCCTATATGGAACATGTGCATTCTTCTGTGCAAGAGAAGAAATTACATCTCCTAATGCAGAAAGTGACTTGTTGATATGTTGAGCCTCCTTAAGTCTATCTCCAGTGGCCTCAGTTTTATCAGCCCTCTCACTTCCTGCAAGGTCAACGAGATGCATACTACCTCGAATTGTGTTTCCTAATATCAAGTTCTTTCCATGAATATGAACTGTCAAACAGCTGCAATTATATACAAATCATTACAAGGGTCAATGTGTGTTAGCCATGGCGAAACAAATGTGATCACTACACACAAAATTATTAAAAAAGTACTTAACAATAAACCTAACAACGTCGTTGTTATTACCTGTGAGAACGACTGCTACGATCATTCATGGCAGTAGAGCCAACAGCACGATTCTTATGTCCCAAGTTCATCAATGTTATGACATCGGAAGTGGTTGAAACTGGAACAAGGTGTGCGTCTGGCACGTTGATGCCATTATGGGAACTATTGCGGATTTCTAATGTGTGTAAGTGTTAAGGATTCCATCAAGAAAAAAATAAAACAATAATTCAGCATGGCATTCACATAGTATAGTACTAATATTATAGTATTGACAGATTAGAGAAGGATATCTTTTGGTAGAACCCTCTGGAGCAAGTAGGTCTCTGACTTGCTCATTGTAAATCTCAAGCATCTGAACAGAGATTTCATAGCTAATGGTATCTTTCCTCTGATCTGAGAGAAAGAAAAGATCTCCCAATGCACGGTAGTTCACACCTATGGTATCGTCATCAAGATGGTCTGGTCCTGACTGCATCAATTCATATCAAATAACAATGAAGTTATTATGAATCCTACAAGTCAAAAAAAAGAGGAGAAGCAAGGTGTTTGATTATTTAATTAATCTATTATGTAGATTGACATTAATCTTATATCTGGTAGATTTTTTATTTTGGTTTTATGGGGCTTATAAAATTCAAACACAATATTTCCTTACCCAAACCACTTACCATAGTGTAAGTTTTTCCTGATCCTGTCTGGCCATATGCAAATATACAAACATTGTAACCGTCAAGAACAGAACGAATCAGAGGCTGCGTATCTGAGAAAACTTCCGCTGCAAGAAAACCATAAACAACAGTGATGGTGAAAACATACCTATTAGAAACAGTTTTAGTGGGAAAAAAATATATAAACTAAGACCAACCTTGTGTTGAAGAAGAACCAAACGCTTTATTGAAGTTAAATGTCTTCTTTCCCTCTTTACCCAATTTGGAATTGGGAGGTATCATGAGTGATAAACTTCCTCCCTCCATGTTGCTGACAACGCTAGGGGGACTTGGTTGTGATCCCAAGAACGGTCGAACTCGACAGTACACCCTAATATTTCCTACCAACATGAAAAAAGTTTGCCTATTCACTCTCATTTGAAACATGAACAACCTATGAGCAAAACTATACATAGATTATTGATTCTTCACCACTAGAGTTTACCTTTCAGATCCTGCACTTGATTGTATAACTTGCGGTTTTCTTCAAGAACTTTATGATATCCTGAAGCAGCAGAAGCTAGACTATGCATGTGCTTGCCTATTAAGGATAGCTAACAAGTGATTAAATAGACAGATGATATTCCTTTAAAAACTGATAGATTATTTTGTGTCACTATACTTACTTAGGTTGATCATATCCTTCTGATATTCCTTTTGCAGATACTGCATTCCCGATTTCGTTTGATGGACAATGTTTTTCACTTCCTAAAGAATGATAATATCGAATTCTTCACTTTAACTCATCATTTCCCAAACATCGAGATCGAGTTCCAGATATATTATTACTACAAGTTACCTGGATACTTTTAGTTTGTTGTTGTACTAAACTTTGCTGCTTCAAATTTAAGCTGCTTGATTTTTCAACATCACCATTGCATTCCTCATCATAACATTCCTCTTGTTGGTCTTGCAAGTGTTGTTGTCCATCTTCATCTTCCTCTTGTTTGTCTTGCAATTGTTGTTGTCCATCTTCATTTTCTTCCATCTTTATAATCCTCATACAAAAAAAAAAAATAAAGCGGTTGAGATTGTTGATAGTGGCCAATCTAAACATTTTCATTTGCACTTGCAAGATAAGGAGTATTTCTGGAATGTGAAATTTTACCCCATCATCAACAGAAGCATCTTTCGAAATCGGTTGTTCGGTTTCAGACGATGCCTTATCTTCTTGAGTTGTTTTAAACTGAAATTATTAAAAATTTATCATTAAAGTTCATTACTTTTCTCTCCGGATAAAAGCATTAGATTCAACAAAACTAAGAGATAGAGATGCATACCGTTTCTTGGTGAGTTTGCATGCGACGCTCGAACTCTTCCATAACTTTGTTAAGAAGAGACTCCACTACCTGTTGCAGAAAAAAATGCCATGTCTTTAATATAGGACTTACAAAGCCAAAGAGATATGAAAAGTCTCAAATAAGTTCAAAGAAACTTCTGAATCTATTAAAGAAGAAATACTCCTTACAATGGGAATTTCCTCTGGCTTCTTGTCAGACAAATATTGGCGAACTAACGAATTTAAGGAACCCTGCAAATACCAATTCATGAAGCTTAATTAGACAGATGATTTTTACCATCTAGACAAAAACAAAATTATAAACAATAAAGCTCTCTCTAACCCCTTCAGGTCTATCATGTCCAGGATCATTGTTTGAAGAGTTATCACTCATGTAACCATCTTTGTCACATAATAATGACATACTCCATAAAGATTTCACGAATGGTTCGGAGTTTTTCCTCAAAATTAGTTTCCCAGAAGTAGGTGGCTTTGGACCAAATTTGAAGGATCCACTTCTTCCTCCGAGTTTCCCTTCAGCACAGGACTTAAGTGCCAAAACACAATTCACTATTCTTGAAGATTTTCCTCCCTTACAACATGTGGAAAAAAGAACAAATGTTAAAGCAAAATCACAATTGATCAATAATAAATTATTAATAATATTGATAAACAAACATTGATTTCAATCAACTAAGTTCATAACTCTAAGTGTTTAATGTGTTTCAGTTAAGGACGAATCAAACGGAAGTATGCGAGTTCGAACCTTGACCAGAATGGTCATTGGACAGCTTTACTTACCTTCTGACCGAACTCCGAATTACCAGGGTCCCTTTCCCTTATAACCGGAGGTTTATGACGAAAAGAATCTAGTAAATCCATCCCATGAAACCAAAGTAATTAACAAAAGATTTCGAGTTTGTTTAATAAGCAATCACCTGTTCCAAATCAGAAGCTTCAAAGGTAGGAAGCCCCATTTCTTCCACAGCTACAAGAAAATTCCTAACATTTTCAAAGTATTGAAAAGCAGACAATGCTGCTCCATCAGGAATAAGAACAGAATCAGAAGGGCCTTCAACCACCTAGAAACATAAATATAGATTCAAAGTTCAATATATAATTGTCATAGAGCATATATAAATATATATATATATATATATATATATATATATATATATATATATATATATATATATATTTAAGAGAGAGAGAGAGAGAGAGAGTCATATATTTTTGTGAAATGAGAAGCATACCTTAGCCACTGCTCCAGGTTGAATTTTGTTGAGAGCATTGCAGAGAATAATCCCACTACGCAAACCAATTCTGAAATCTTCTTCAGAAGGTTCAGCTGGTAAATCTTTCCCTCCAACAACTCCAACCGTTTTTCGCAACCAACCAGCAGCTTCATACCTTCTCAAAGCTACAATAAAAATACAAATTATATCTCAGTTACGTATGGATCCTCTACAACCGATGCATTGTTCAACATACCGCAGACCTATGAATCACATACACTAACATGAACATGACTCGACACAGACACCGATAATAATTTTAAATAATTAATTAATTAAATATAATCAATGTATTGGTGTTATGTCAATATCAAACAAACATCAAGAGCCATTTGATTTAGAAAAAACTCAATAGGACACAAATTTCAATAAATAAAAAATTCACAAAAATATCATGAAATTCACAAAAACTTGAACTGATCACGCAATGATAAATATCATGAAATTAAAAACAAAAATCTCAATGAAAATAATAAATACATACAAGTTTCTTCGGCTTTTCTGGAAGCAAATTTGACTTCGCTCAACCGTGCACCTTGTTGTTGTTGTTGAAGAACATCTTCAACGACAGAAACAACCGAGAATGGTAAAAATTGTTCGGTTGACATAATTTATGTCTTAAAAACTAACAAACGACCCAGAATCGAATTCAAATGCCTAATTATGTTCCAAAATGAAAAAACCCAAGTCTCCTATAAAAAGATTTAATCCTTGGGAAAATGGCATAGAATTCTTAGCTATAACAATGGAAAAAAAATTATAATAAGTATATATATTTATATTTATATAGACAGAGAGTGTAATTTTTTTCTTTCAATGAATAGCTTAAAGATGAAGAAGGTGCTGAAATGAAGAAAGCAAAGAGAAAGAAAAAAGGCTTTGAAAATTTTCTGGCTCTTTCCCTCGCTTTCCTTCGGTTCTCTGGTTTTTTTTTTTTTGTTCTGTCTATAATATTATTGTATGTATTGGCGTAGCAAAAGCTAACACCGAACCTGCTTCCGAGCCTCTCGCTATGTCATCACTTGATGGTTTATATTTAGTTTAATGGGTGATCAAGGTAATACTATATCTTCTTCTATTTATTGTTCTTCCTAAGTTCTAATTTTAATTTACTGTAATGTAATGATGATGGTTTACAATATACAATTACACATTGGATGAAGTGGTTTTTGTTATAAAAAATATTAATTATACTTTTGAAAAATTATTGAATATTGGCTTATGATTTAATTAATTTGTTTTATTGAATATTGTTTTTTGCTTCATGTTCTACCATATGTTTAAAAGTCGTATATAATATAAGTCAACCACTCTAGTTATTTTTATTATGATTAATAACTTGATCGATGTTAGTTATATAAAAATGAGAGAAAATAAATATATATTTTATAATTTAATTCATTAAATTGATATTAATTATTGTTATCTCAACTATAAAAACAATAAAAATTGTTTTTAAATATGTTTGAAAAATATTGTTAATTGTGATTAATTTGAAAAACTTTTAAATAGTGATTCACATTTTTACTTAGAATTTGCCTATTTGTATGCCAAATTGGTATGCAAATATAATATATAAAAAATTTGCACATAATTCAATTATATAGTATCTCAATGTCATCGTTTCTAAAAATTATCCATAAATTTATAGTATATAATAAAGATGTAATTAAAAGAGTGAATAAAATATTTTACACGAAAATTTAGATCAATTAAGCTCGTTGTCTTAATACATTGAATAATTTCGTCAAAAAATCATTGTCAAACAACAAATTATTATTTTTTCTGAAACAAGTAACGAGTATTTTATATATATATATATATATAAGTGATTCTATTTTCTGTTTGAAATAGAAATTAGAGCCTAATTATAGAAGTAACAATTTCATATATTTTTCTATTTTTTGGAGACAATTTAGTACTGAAAACAAATATAGTATTTTTTTTATAACAAATTAAGCAAATACAGTCTCACAAAAAAACAAATATAGGTTTAATTACTGGCTTTTTTTCCTTCTAATTTTAATTGTGATAGAGTCTATATAAAACTTGTAGAATGTAGAAATATCTAAGAAGAATAAAATTTACATATATGCTGATAATACATATAATTGCATAAATTTTCCAAGATGTCGGTGGTTATAGTGATCTTGTATACAATGTGACTCTCTACGCCTTTATCTGAATTTTAGTTTAAAAAAAAAGAATAATTTTTTTTGAAAAGAAAATTAAAAATAAGTTTGAATTTTATAATTGTATCTTTTCTGGTCAAAATAATATCTATTTTTGGTAAACGGTCAAAATAATATATTTAATAATTGCATATTGAAATGAATTTATACCTTTTACATTTGATTTAGATTTATTTTTTTTCTATAATAAATTTACCAAAAAATAATAAATAAATGTATTTGATTAAACTTTAATGAAAGCTTGATTTTTATTAAAATATTCTTATAGATATATTATTTAGCTGATAATTATCTGATATTTTTTTTAAAACACCAAAACATAATTTACTATAGAATTTAATGAACATACTATAGGTGTAAAATAATTTTATATTATTATGTAATAAAAAAAGATCATTTACTGACACATTATACAATCAATTTTAAAATATACATGTGATTTGATAGAATACTTATTTATTATACGTCAATGTAAAATTTATTCATTGAGAATTCATTTTCAATTTTCTCATTTTTTTACAAATCTTCTATTTTATCTTTATTTGAGATTAAAAAAAAAAGGTTAGGCTGTGAATATTATGATTGATCAGTTTTATTTGTTTTCTTTAAATAATCTGTTTTCCATGAGCTAGACGGAATTATCTAGCAATTATTATTAGGTACTCTACCAATTGAGCAAGCAAATTCTATATCACATAAGATACACGAGTTCTTTTTTTTTTTTTTTTT
>JBBPBO010001986.1:70075644-70097586 GCA_037974295.1 Cicer cuneatum | reverse complement strand
TTGTTTTTTTTTTTTTTTTTTTTTTTTTTTGAGATCATGAGTCACAGTATAGATTTCATGTAATACCTTGATCTTGACTACAAATGGTAAAATATATTATCACTGTATCTTAATTGAATTGGACATCAAAGTTAAATTGTTCATTTTCCGGTTAAATGGTCCAATGAGCATGATCTGATTATATTTCATACATTAGACATCTTGATTTAGTGATTGTTATGATAAGCACAGGGTAATACTAACTATACCTATTATTAATAAAAAAATATGAATGAACTAACTTAATTGGCAAATACTACAGCTCCTTTTACTTGTAAAGTATTGAACATGTTGCATCATTAGGCTTCAAAGAACATGGACATAGTAAACAAAATCTAACATCAAAGTACCCCCTCCAAATGCATGATTAGCATCATTACACGTATTAAAAGAACCTAAAACACTTAAATTTTTATGTTCACATGGATAGTTTCCATATTCCCCCCACAATTTCCCTTAAAAATTGTATAGATTGTTAGAATAACATCTCTATAATCATTAAAGTTGGTTTCCCAACATAATCTAATTGTATGGATCATTCGTGAATGTTTATCAAATTGACATGTCAAAATGAATCTAATAGAATATAGGGGTGATCTATGTGGGTTCTTTCGGCATTCTCCGCTTTCTGGGATTCGATTTTTCTTATAATGTTCTTCAACATTTATTTGTACTATAATAAGCCCAAAGCTAGCCCACATTTTTTGTCGTCAAAAGGCATTATATAGTATGAGTACTTTGCATCAACGCATGATTTTGGTCACCATGTACCTTTTGTTTTTTATCCAGCTTTTTATTTAATGAATTAATGTCGAAGCATCAAAAGCCTCTATTCAGGCATCAGTATTGGTGGTCGTTTGATTTTAATATTCAAGTTAAATATTTTAAATTATAAAAAAAAATTAAAATTAAAATTTACATTTATTTTATATTATATTATATTATATTATTTGATCAAAATTCAACGACAACATATATTTTCAAATGCGTGAATGCAATATTATATGCGGGAAATCCAAATTAAAGATAATTACTATCAAATGTTTGGTACATTATTTGTAGAGCATGAAACTAGAATAAGGTGAGTACTCATGAAATGTTAATCAATTGAAATTTTTATTGCTGATTAAATATTGTTACAAATTTAATTGGTGTATTTTGCTTGATCCATTTTGTCAATTTTTTTTAATCTTAAAAGTGATGATAAATTTTATCATAATTAACTCACATAACTGTGAGGTATTTCGAACTCGAGATAAAATATCTAAATTAATAATATCGACATTGGGTCAGTTGAATTAAGACTCAAAAAGATTGTGATAATTATTTAGATAGAAATAATTTCACATTAAATTTTTTCATTTATTGTGTGACATTTTTCTCAGTATTTGAAAGAAAATTTTTTTGTTCGCTAATAAAATATCTCTGCCCATTTTAATAGAAACTCTATTTATTTTTCCCCAAAAATATCTAGAAACAACACACCATTTTTTTTTTCAAAAACAAAAATTGACAAGCGAAATACTTGAAAGAAGCTATCTGAAAGTGTAAAATGACTTTCCTCTTTGTTTGGTATAAAAAAATTATAGCTTGTATTTATTTCATTATCTCTTATCCTATATTTTATACAAACTATCAATGTGATGATTTTAGTATCTATACTTTTACAAATTGATCTAATATGATGATTTTATTGTAAATTTTATTTCACATAAACCTGTTTTTCTTTTACATAAACCTCTTAACTCTCAATTTGAAGGATCGTGTAAAATGCAACAAATTCGAAGAAAAAATAAAAAACTTATAATGCAATTTTCATGACCTTTGAATAATTAAGTAAAATGGTGATAGTAGGATTTGACAAAAGATAAATCTATAAAAAAAAAAAATTAGTGAAATTTATATTTTAATCGATGAGTTTTGAAGTATAAGAGGTTGCAAAACAATTTAGTTAACTCAATTTTTGAAATGCTGAATAAATTAGAGAATTTAAAGGGTTTATATCAACGAAATGTAACAAAAGACTTAACTGTAGTAGTAATTAAAATATTGGAAAATTAAATTAATTAAAAAAATTATTGGTTGATCAAAGTGGACATATTAACTATAACAAATTGAGTAAATCTATAATTAGACATTTTTATCTTTATTTTGTTAATTCACCAAACTATTAAAGGATCCACAACAATTACAATGGAAGATGACTACATTGAACATACTACTAAAAAAATCCTCCCAACATTTAAGTATATTGAGTAAAAAATATTTAAATATAACATACACACACAAAAGTCCAAAATTGGCACATAATTAAGTGAATTTAGTAATTTTCTAATATATTGTATAATTGGTGTTTTTAACACTTGTACTACATCAAAATACCATCACAACTCACAATTTTGAATCTTTTGACCATTTACACTGATTTTATAACTATAATTACTCCCCTATTCACAATAATGTTACTCTTAATTAAGACTCTTCACTTATTCTAAACAGTATATAAAAAAAATGATTTTTTTATAAATAATTTTTATAACAAAAAATAAATACAAAAATAATTTATATTATTTTAAAAAAATCGAAATCATCGAATACTAAAATTATTTTTTTATAATTTGTCCAAAATCATGATAGTGAGAACCACATTCCACACTGAGTAAGTAGGCTTTCTTGCCACACAAGACAGAAACAGAAGAGGCTTGTTTCCCTCCAACGTCGAAGGTGTGTACGATGTTTTAAACAAAGGGTTCGGAGCCTAGCCTAACAGCTTCGGATAAAAGCAGCTATAAGGAAAAGGTTTTAGTAGTTGTCTTTGCCGGCGTGAATAGTAGTTGTCTTTGCCGGCCCAATTCTCTATTGGTGGCCTCCACTGACCCAACAACTCAAAAAGTATACAATTCTTTTTAGCCTTTAAATAATTAACAATTTTATAATAAGTCATTGATTTTGAAACTTTAAGTATCATCGGTGGAGAAAAGTTGCCAAAAGAAAAATAGGTGTGAGAGATGATAAGAAAACAGAGATAGAATAGATTTAAGATAATGTTTAATATAAAAGAAAAAGAAAAAAAATAAAGAAGAAATAAGTGTTGATTATTTTAAAAATATCAAAATGCCACTAATTAGAAAACCTTGTGAAATACTAATAAGTGTCGTGCGGTACTTGATTAAAATCTAATTGTAGAAAAATAAATTTTAAATTGTGTAATTTATATTTTGAAATTGTAAAATGAGATATTTTTCTCTTGAAATTTGTCTTTTTTTTTAAATTTAAATTGAAGAAACCAAAAGTTGGTGGGTCCCACATATTTTTTTTATCTCTCTTCTGCATTTCTAGACTATGTCAAACGTAATAAATACATATTTATTATATATTTTTATTTTTTTCTATTTTTCTCAAATCTAAATCTGCTATTTCAAACACACCTTTAATGATTATATGAGTATTTTACACAAAATATTTAAAATAGATAATATTTTGTTTGTCAGACGAGTCATTATCATATCAACTATAACTATAATATATTAGTTTTTTTTAACCTCTAGTTTTTGACAGAGCAAATCAATATATATGGAGGTTTAAAATGATTTTTAATATGAAATTTTTAAAATTAAAGTAGTATTTTAGTAAAATTATAAAAAAAAATTGTTATAAGTTATTTGCTAGAATATAAAATCAATTATTAAAATAATATAATTGATTTTATATAATATTTATTTTTTCAATGACAATAAATCAATCGATTTAATATTTGTTGAGATAATATTAATTTAGCTAAAATTTTATTAGTTTTACTTTTGAAGATATTACAATATTAGGGGAAAATAATATTTTTTGTGGAGGCCATTTTGCTAAGTAATATTTTCTTGAAGACCTTTCATTAAGTAAAAAGTTTATTTTCTTAGAGGCCTAGAGCAATTTATTTTAGTAGACTTGCTCTTAAATTCATCTTGATTTTTTATGATAAAAATGTTTTGATAGTTCAAAATTATATAAAGAGATAATTAAAGTTTGACCAATAACTACTCTAGTTATAATTTAAACTCGATAATTATTAAAATTTTGTATTAATTCATAATTAAATTCAGAGTTTAGTGAACACGAAAACGAAGTCGAGTTTATCAAAGTGAACCCAACTGTAAATAGTAAATTCATTTACATAAAAACTATTAGTTTAATAATATTAGTTTTTTTTTAAGATAAAAAAGGATTAAAAAAACATGTTTACGGACAGAAGCTCGAAAGCTTCATTTTAAAATTAGCTGTGAAGACATAAATAATTATATATTTGAATATACACACGTCAAAATCAATTATATATTTTTGCTTTCAAAATATCAATCCATTTGTTGCAAGTTCATTAGTAGGATATGCTTTCCTTGTAGGTGGGAATTGATCCTAAAGTGTAAAGCAAAATCACGATAAGGGTCTGCCAACAACTTCTTAGTTGTCTAGTTAATGTTTCATGTTAGTGGGAATTTCAACGTTATATAGCTCATGAATTAGTCCAGTTAGGCAATGAGATTACGGTACCCTATTTCAAGTGTTGATGTTGCACACAAACATTTGAGTTTGAGGTACAATGCACCAGGTTAAAAGGTTATTTCATTTTAACACATTTGAATAAGTAATTAGACATATTTTTAAATAGACTAATGAGTTAATATGTCAATGAAATTATGTTCTATTTTGATATTTAACATGACATATTAAAGAATATGACTATATATGACATCCTACTTCAATTATATTTTTAATAATATATTTAAATATGTCAAAAGTTAAATGTCAATATGCTTAAATTACTAAAAGTTCAATATATAACAAAAATATCAAATTTTAATATAATAATTATAATAGTAATAAAAAAATATTATTCATACATTTATTTAAATATGTCGACCTAATAAGCCTAAAAGACTTTTCATGTGGTTTGTAGCATAACATTTTTAACTAAATAGATTTTTGTAGATATCTTGACATTGTCTATTTAAAAAAAAAAATCTCACGTAAATTAGACCATAGACATCTGTTAGCCACTCTGATCTATTATAACCCCTATGTCTCTCCCTTTAATGATATTCTTCTATTTTATTTCATGTAATCTAATTGATTCTACTGTAAAGGGATGACATAAAAAGGAGTATATATTATGTGAAACTGTCTTACAATCTGATCTAATATTTAGAAGTTAAGAGTGTCCTCTAATCATGCTCATATATTGTAGAAAGTTATTAATATATATTATGCTTAGAATGAACCTAAATTCTGGAGGGGCTTTGTGCCATCTAATTTGTCATAGGTGTGAAAAATCCATTCATAGACCATCTTCTTAGGACTTGCATTTACGGTACTCATATAGTTTGGATCTTAACTTGATATTTCCTTCAACAATTATCACGAACGTTCAATCTTTAGTTAGAATACTTGATTTTAATGAGTGCTTGGGCAAGGGAGCCGCAACATAAGAAACCAGTCTTTTATTAGGAATGCACTTTGCAAATCATACTTGCTTTAGATGAATTATTGCAGAATCATAATACCTTAATTTAATCAATACGGACACGACTTGTAGTCATTATCCTATGAATTACTTGTGTCTTGTTTTGGAGGAATCACTCAGGATAAATACCCAAATTGATATAATTAACTTTTCTTATGATAATTGAGAGCGTAACTAAATAGCTGATTGTTAGGATAAGAAATAAATGATAGGATCATTTTATAATGTGTCAATTATGTGTCATTGTGAATTAACATCATACAATAAATTAATTATATTATATATTTATCATATAATTTGACTCGGGTTTAAATCCTATTAGGGGTGATAATTGGGTTAGAAATTAGCATGGTACAATAGAAAAATAATTTATTAATTTGCTCTTTTAAAATAAAAATAAATAAATAATACGTATATATACGTTAAATAGAAAAAAGAAATAGATTAAAATATATGAATATAAATATTTTGGGTACCATCAATTCATTTAAGATTATAGTCTGTGCACCTACATCTACAATCAAGCGTATATTTTTGTGTAAAATGATCAAGATATAAAACAATGATGATGTCATATCTGATATGAAATAATTCCTTCCTCAATCTTTCTCCATCAAATATCTTGGAAAACTTCGTTATTTTTTAGGCATCGAAGTTTTTCACTCTAAAAGATAAACTTTTTCATGTAAATGAAAATATACACTTAACATTTTATCCGACTTTGATATGATTGGGTGTTGAACATTAGATTTTTTGATGGAGCAACACCTTCGTTTACGGTCGAATGATGGCACTCCTCTTTCTGATCCAATCATCTATTGTCGTCTTTTTGAACGTCTGTTATATCTACCAGTAACATAACTTGATATTCAATATATTGTTAACACTCTTAATCAATTCATGCAATCTCCGTGTTCCTCTTGTCTCATTGCAATCACACGAATTATTCGCTATCTTAAAGGGGGTATGGGTAAAGGTTTATTCCTTTCTACATCCAGCTCTTTAAATTTAGTTGGATATGCAGACTTTGATTAGGATGGTTCCCTCGCAGCTCTTGTTTCGGAGTTGCAATGGTAAAAATACATCATCTCTAATCTTAGTATTGATTATTCTCAATCAATCATTGTGATATTGAAACTGCCATATACATTGCTGAAAATCCAGTATTCTGTGAAAAAGTGTGAAACACATAGAGATCGATTGTCATTTTGGCTTTGAAAAATTAAAGCACAACTTATTACACCTTTTTATCTCCGATCTCGAGACCAATGGACTTATTACACCTTTCACTAAACCAATTGGAAGAAATGTTTATCAACCATTACTTTGCAAATTAGGTGTTCTTGAAGATTTCGACCCCTCAAACTTAAAATAGTGTTAAAAGTATATTATTATTATTATTATTATTATGTTAAAACTAGCAACACGTGCACACAGAAAATATCAAATTAAACTTCAATTGAGTATCAATCTTTTAATTGGTCTTTATTGTTAATTCCTTTATATAGCTTTGTAGTATTTATTTAGTTTATCATCTAAGTTAAATATATGCTCTTTATTATTTGCTGGCCTACCGTTTATGTTGACCATTGTATATATTATGTTTCTACATATGTTGTAACTGAACTACAATAATAATAACAATAAACCAGCACATTTTCATTTTGGCTCATTTTATTTCTTACAAAAGTCTTGTGAAAATAAATGAAGTATTTATGTGTATAAACATATATATAAAGTAGGACTAGTGTCACTTTCCTCTATATGATTTAGTAGTGTGCAATCCATTTTTTAAATAAAAATAATTTTACTATAAAATTTTATATGATTATTTTAATAAAAAAACATTTATTTAAAAGGAATAAAAATATAAACAAAATAATTAAAATTAAGTGTAAAATCAAGAGAAGAAAATGTTATACTAAAAATTGAGATTTTATTTGTCTAAATATGAAATAGTAAATAAATTTGCATACAACTGCGAAGTTTTAGATTCAAATTCAGTACATAATATTCAACTTAACAATATCAACATTTGTTAATTGAGTTAGACTTTATAAATAAACTTGAGATATTTTTATATAAGATCGGAAGAAAAAATATTGTCAATTAAAATTGTTTTACATTAATATCAAATAAAAATATGTTAATTTGTCATATCACTCCACATTATTTTGAAATTAATTATACAACATAAAATAAAATAATAGTTTCTTATTAGATAACGCTGATAAACTATTTTACATTGTATTGTATGCGTATGTCTATTCAATTCTTTTATGTATAGGTATGAATATTTTCTCATTGAAAAGATATCAATATTTAATAAAAAAAAATTAATTTTGTACTCATTTCTTCTACAATAATTATTAAACTATACCATTTAACACATTAAAAATAATAATAAAAAAAAGCAAATGACGGTTTTACTAAATTATTATCAATAAATATAAAATATATAATAATTATTATTATTTGAGAATGGTACATATAGTGTTGATTAGATGTTTATCTAAGAAAAACAATAATATTAATTAAATAAATGATTCAAATTAAATATTGTCTTGAAAACAAATTAAAAGAAAAAATTATAGTTTCTTGTAGAATTATAAGCAAAATGGAAAAGTATTAAACAAATATAAGCACGTGGTGCCAAAAAACTTATGCCATCACACTCTCTCTCTAGCTATCGCCCTACACGTGTACTTGATCTTCAAACACGTACCTATTACCTGCTCCGTCCTCCGAGCGAATCGCTGTCGTTTCGAAATCGCTGATTAGGAAAAAATCAACGGTCACGATTCAAGTATGGGCATTGACCATGTTAACAAGCTTCCAAAGTCACATGCAGTTGAACTGCTCTTGAATCTTTGACAGTCAAATGACAAAAAAAAAATTATTTAGGATTTCTTATTTTCAATTTTAGCCTCTCTGTACCATTTTGATCCTGTTTAAAACAAACCATTTTGTGATGTAGGACGAAAAGGTGAACTTTTTAATGATTTATATAACGATGAAAATTATTTTAATTATTTTTTTACAAAAAATTATTATTTTAATTAAATAAAACAAAACAAAATTATATTTATTTAACTAAAAAAAAATTAACTAATTTCAACTTTGGTTCATTTTTTTTCTATTTTGATATTTTTACAAATTCATCGACTACTTCTTCCACCATACCATTCTCATTCACTCAATTTCTATTTCCAATTTTATTTGAGTTCAAAAATGAAAATTTTGAAGTTCCTTTCAAAAGAAATTCAATAAAAATACGAGAAGATTTTGTCATAGATACTTGAAAACTAATAGAAAATACAATAATTTGAAGAGAAAACTTTGCTAAATATTAAAATTTAATTGTGATAAAACAACATAGAAGGAAAAGATAATTACATAGAAAATAGAAAATATAGTAGAGATTCTTTATTTTAATTTTTAATTAAAATAAATTTTTTCCATCATATCAAATAATTAGAAAAGACACATGTATGTCTTGCTACGTAACAAAAAAATTGAGAAAAATAAGTAGAAAACTCCAAAATCATGAATTAGTAAATATGAAGGGTAGTAAATATGAAGGGTAATAATTATTCATTTTAAACTAATCGATTAAAACCACACAATTGAGAAATTAGAACTGCTAAAAGTACTATTATGTAAATAAAAAAACAAACGAACAACCTCTTTATATGTCAAGTACCGTACCGTTTCATTAAATGAGATTGGCTAGAGTCCTTGCAACTTCAAGTATGCATTCTTTCACTCGGGAGCTGTATTTGTTCAATCAAAAATAAAATTACTGAAATTACAGACTTTTCAATCATAAATAGTTTTTTTTAAAGAAAATTAAAATTATTAAACTTAAGAGTTAGACCTACGATATCTATTGAACGGGTCACTTACTGTCTTTAGGGAATTCGAATTCTTGTTTCATTTCAATTTTACAGGCTGAGTTTTTTCAAGAGAAACACGTTCATATTAAATAGGACACATTTGCAAAAGTAACTAGAATCACCAATTTGCGTTAAATTTGCATAGAATCTATTAAATGCGAAATTTTAGATTCAAACCTTCAAATCCAAATCACAACATTTGTAAATAGACGATTCAACCATTTGTGTCCGGGACCTTGGATCGCTGACTTCGATGATCGATGACTTTAGTGTATTTTGGAAGAAAATTGACGATTAAAAAAAATTAATAAAAATTATTTGAATATGATACAAAGTTTAATTGAGAGATAGGTACGATCAAAGTCACTAAAAGATAGAGAATTTGTAAATGCAAAATTCCTTTAAATAATGATTATATTAAAATTTAGGTTTAATTACAATCTTAGTCCATATATTTTTTTCCAATTTACAAAATTGTTCCCCGAATTTTAAAAATCGACAATTTCGTTGATAAATTTTTGAACTACAAAATGATGATTTGACATATTTTAAATGATACGACATACGATTTTATGATATAAAACTATCTGAATACATTAACGGTTCATGTGTCATTCATTAAATTACAAAAATGAAAAAAAATTTAAGTTGAAAGTTAAGTTTTTATACGGGTTTATTGCAAGTGTTAATCATTCAATATCATTCTATTATATGTCATATTATTTAAAGCATGTAAAATATCTACTTTATAGTTTAAAAATCACAACAAGGGACCAAAATTGTCATATTTTAAAATAAATGATCAATTTCGTGAATTAATAAAAATAAAAAAAGTAAAATTACAATTAAGCATAAAATTATATTGAATCATGGAGAATTTTGGTTAACTTTGTTGTTATTTTTTTCTGAATAATTTATAAATATATTTATCATATTTGACATTCAAATATAAATACAATAAATTTCATTTCTTTTGAAAAGTATATAGTTTAACAAATGATCAAGAGTTTTATATGTGATTGTAGTATTTGGAGAAAATGGGGTTAGGACACAAGAATCCACTATGTAAACCAACATATTGATACAGAATAATCACTATTATATGATGGTGTATATTTATGTGATTTTTTTTTTCACTTTCCCTTTATTTAAACTACTCTATTTTATTCTCCTATATTCAATTAAATGACCATTTCTTAAAAATACGTATACCTATATTAAAGCAAAATTATACATATTCTCTTCCACCTTAATTACAAACAAAACAAAATAAAATGGTTGTATTTTAAATACGTCAATTTTATTTGATTTTATTGTATTTATATTTATGGATAAAAGGAGTGTCTCTATATAAAAAAGATATCAAATTTTGTTTTTTTTCTTCTTTTGGTTTTACCCTTCATTTAAACTTTTATTTATATTTTTATAACATCTTACAATAAAATGACTAAAATAGTAATTTTTTATCTAAAAAAAGTGGATAAACCGACACTCAGTGTCTTCACCCCAGTGGATATAAAAATCTCTAAAATAAATAATTTTAGTGTTATATTAAAGTAGGAGTAAGACTTTAATTTTTATGCACTACTATTATAAAAAAAAAATTATACTATCAACCTAACTAATTATGTGTGTGATTTTAGAAGCAATTGTCATAAAAAAAATATTTTTAATAATTCAATGATTATAATTGATCGATAATGCAAAAATTATTTTGTACTGATAGTCTACATAAGTTAAATAATTACATTAATTTAAACCCATCCCTTAATTAATTTCCCCTCTTTTATATAGCTTTATATTTCAACCATCAATACACTTTGTTGATGTTTTTTGTCACTAATAAATAAATTATTTTTTGTTAAAAAATATTAATAAATAAATTATTATTTTTTTAAATATTAATAAATAACGTTTGAAATGGAGTATTAGAATATTGAAGCCCGACCATTTTTCAGTTAAAATAAAGTAAACATAAAACGTGATATATAGACATAATAAAAATAAAATAAGATAGAGACATGTTAAACATTTATTCTATCACATGTTGGACGTGTATATTACAATACTTTTAAATTGGCAAATAAAAAAAAATATTAAAAGAACAATGAAATAATTTTATATTTGAAAGATTCACCAACACTATTAAATAAATATTTTTTTTAAAAAAGTCATTAGTTATCAAAACATTATATTTTATATGTTAAATAAGCAAAATAAAATTATAATATATAATATATGTAAATGATAGTAATAAAATTATATTTATTTTAAAAAATCAAAATAATATTCATATTTTTATAATTGTGAACGATTTTTTTTATAAATATTTTAATGTGAGTACATTGTTTTTTTATAAAATCACAAAACTACTCTTTTGATAAAATTATATATATATATATATATATATTTTAATTTAACTTCAAATTTTGTTGTTTTTTTAATTTATATTTTATTAGATTTTAATTTTATATATTCTAAATTTTATTTGTAAGGATAATTGAATATATTATTATTTTTTATCATATCATTATTGTTTTTGACCCAACTCACACAAGATAAATATTTAACTAAAAAAAGTGATATGATAAATTTCAAAAACAACTCACTATCTTATTAGTTCCTCAAATATTAAATTAAAATTTCAAAAACAACTCACTATCTTATTAGTTCCTCAAATATTAAATTAAAATTTCAAAAACAACTCTTATCATAACCATTAAATAGACTTTGATGATATTACTCGCTATTTAATTTACTTTTTTAATACAAAATTTGGGTATTACGCACAAGTGCATTTTATTAATTAACTAATTGTTTTTTTTTTAAAGTTAAAATCTCATTTGCGATCACGTAGATTAAATGAATAATTAAGTATAAAGAAAATAATGAAAATACAAACAATATACATAATACACTTAAACAAGATTTTTTTACAAGACAAGAAAATAAACAAATTATTCATCAAAAGTAAAAAAAAAAATCTTACAATCGTCCATATATGAAAAAAAAGATAAGTAAGTAAGCCAACATGAAACACCTCAAATTACGTCCTGGACGGGGGTATTTTAGTAATTCGGAGCGTGCCATACCCAAAGGTCGCACGGTTGCAGAAGCCATTTGAACGTTCTCTCCGAAGAAACGAAAAACAAAAACCCATTTCTCTCTCTCAAATGTCAAGCAAATTAAAATTCCATATTTAAATATTATTAATTAATTATTTAAACCAAACTGAAAAAGAAACTGTTCAAAGAAACGTTTTTTCTGCAATTTGGATCCTTTGTGCTTCGCTTTCTTCTTCCTCTCTCTCAGGTATCAAATCAAATCCTCTCTCTTTATAAGATTCTCATCTTAACTACGTTTAATCCCTCTTTACAATTTCGATTTCGAAATTAATTTTTCTCTGCTTTTCAAATTCACGTTTTTTCCATTTCTGTTTTTTTC
This sequence comes from Cicer cuneatum, assembly GCA_037974295.1. Taxonomy (NCBI): domain Eukaryota; kingdom Viridiplantae; phylum Streptophyta; class Magnoliopsida; order Fabales; family Fabaceae; genus Cicer; species Cicer cuneatum. Next base: position 70,084,701 of record JBBPBO010001986.1, on the reverse strand, counting down.
TCCCAATTTCTATACGATTGATCGGTGCTGTCACAATCCCTTATAATTTATGGCAAAACTAATTACGGAATCTCTGTAATTATTTCATTGTTTCCTGTTATTATTATATGCTAATTGCTGAATCAGATCTTTGGTCTTTATTAGGTAAAGTTGATAACTTTGTTGCTTCGTTTGTGTTGGGCTTAAAAGGGGATATTAGATGGAAGGGTTACGATATGTATATGATTTAATTTTTGATAAATTGGGATTTTGATAAATTGGTGTTTTGGGTATCTGTTTGTGTGTGTGTGTGAGAACAGATGGTAAAGGGAGGAAAGGTTAGTAGCAAACGTAATTTAAGAAAAAGGGTTCGGTCAAAGGGGGGTGGTTCTGATGATTCTGATGAGGATTATGTGGTTTCGGATGATGCTGGGAATGTATCAGATTGTCCAGAGGATGATTGTTTCTCTTTGGATGGATGTGCACCTGAGGATAGTTTTGATGATTTTATAGAAGATGAGGATGCGGAAGAGGAGATTCAACGGGTAACGAAATTTAAGAGATCAAAGGCCAAAAAGGGTGTAAGGTCACAGCAGAAGAATGCAAGTAAAACCTCGCGGAAGAGACGAAGGGTTACATGTGCAGAACAGCTAGAAGAACAGTATGAAGAAGAAGAAGATGATGATGATGATGATGATGATGAAGAAGAACAATACGAAGAACAAGATGAAGAAGAAGATGACGAAGAAGACTTAGAAGATGAAGAAGAAGTTGAAGAAGAAGAAGATGAGGCAGATGGCATTGACAAGGATGAAGATTTCAAATATGAAGAAGAGGATTTCAAATATGACGATGAAGAATTTGTTCCGGAGGAAGAAGACTACACAGATGAGGAGGAAGAAGAAACAAGGGGCAGAAAGAAGAAAAGTAATGGCATGAAAGTGGGCAAGAAGCCTTTGAGGAAAAGGGTTCCTGTGATCAAAAGCAAAGGTCGAAAGAGGAGTGGTTCTAGAGTTTCAAAGAAGCCTGTGAGAAAGAGAAGGCGAAAGAATGGAGGATCAAGGGGGAAAGTACAGTGTGATTATGCGGATGCTTTTTTAGATAATGGTCTAACCATCGGAACAAACTGCAGAAAGAAATCAGGCCAGAAAAGGAGAAGGATTCTCCTTGAAGAAGCCAATTCTGGTTCAGATTATGAGTCTAGACCATCTGATTATGAGTTTACTATCTCTGAAGAAGAAAAAGAACAGGTGAAAGAAGCCATGGAGTTGTGTGGGAATTTAAGAAGGAACTTGAGGAGAGCTTCTCTTCGAATGAAAAATGAAGTGGTTGGAGTACACGAAGAAGATCTACATCAGCAACGGAAGCCTTCAGGACGGAAGGGTAAGGAAAAGATAGAGGAATCAAAAGGAAAGAAGGGGAAGGAAAAAGTAGAGGACTCGAAAAATGAGGTGGGAAAGCAGGTGTGTGGAATTTGTCTGTCGGAAGAAAATAAAAGAAGAGTAAGGGGAGTACTAAACAGTTGCACTCACTATTTTTGTTTCGCCTGCATTATGGAGTGGTCAAAGGTTGAATCTCGCTGCCCTTTGTGTAAGCAGAGATTCAAAACAATCAGTAAGCCTGCACGACCGACAACAGCAGTTGATTTGAGAGAAGTGGTGATACAAGTGCCCGAACGTGATCAGGTATTTGAATTTGACTTCTTAAGATGTTGACTTTTTGCTTATGGTTTTGCAATTCAATTGGTTATTCTTGATGAAAATGTTTTGATTTTACATTGCAGGTTTATCAGCCCACTGAAGAAGAACTCAGAAGCTATATTGATCCATACGAGGCGGTTATGTGTTCAGAGTGCCATCAAGGCGGAGATGATGGTCTCATGCTACTCTGTGATATATGTGATTCCCCTGCACATACTTATTGTGTTGGTTTGGGGAGAGAAGTACCTGAAGGTAATTGGTACTGTGATGGTTGTAGACCAGTTGCTTTGGCATCTTCAAACTCCCAAGTTCAAGAATGTGTTGCTGAATTAATAGCTGGAACCCAAAGCCTGCCTTCTAGACCATCACCTGTTCATATACGAGAAAGTATAGACCTTAACTCGATGTCTTCACCTCATATATCTTTTAGTCAAGGGTTTGGGTTCGGATTTGGGAATCTTTCATCTTCTAGATTTTCTGGCAGAAGTGCCGAAGGAGCTTCTCCAATGTCAGGAGGCGGGGCACCGACTTTATCAGAGAGACGCTGGATATACCGACATATTCAGCAGCTACGATCAATCGAAAGAATGACTTCTTCAACGGGCAGAATTAATGGTGTTCCAGCGGGCAGAATTAATGGTGTTCCAGCTACCGGTGCATTAAACAACATGCATAGCTCTGAGATTGATCAAAGTAGGGAACCAACTTGTCAACATACAATGACACAGGACATAGGAACATCCTATCACACATTTTTTGAGGAGGGATTAAGCAACAACATATCTCCATTAATGCAGAATGGACCATTAATGCAGAACGGAGATCCCTTCTCCATAAGAGTAAGCAATTCAGGAAGGCCCGTGGTTCAGGATTCAACCATGTTTTCCAACAGGCCTGGGAATGGGGTTACATGGCCTGGACTTTTGGAGACACACCCCTTATCAGATTATGGACCGATCCACCCATTCAGCAGCAGATCAAACACTGTCAACGTGGCTAGTATGGCGGCCCCTACTGCCAAAGAAGAAAGTAACTTGCACATTGTAAAGGAGCAGTTGCAGTCAATGGTTAAAAGTCATCTGAAGAACTTGTCTCGAGATACCGATTTGGGTAATTTGTCTTCTATCATTTATTTATTTATTTATCATGATTTGTCATCATTCATTTAATCATAAGGCTGGGACCATTACATGAAATTTGGAATGGCTTTTCCTGTCATAGGAAAAGAATCTTCATTGAGGCACCTAAATTGCATTTCCATTGTTTTGCTTTTTGTTGGTCTTATAATAAGATTCTTATTGAATTCTTTAAAATGTCTTTTATGTATTCAGGTTATAGTACTTTCAAGGACATTGCAAGGAGCTCTACGCATACTATACTCGCTGCATGTGGTTTCGAGCACAAGAAGAGTGAAGTTTGCATTGTGCCTCCACCACCCGTCTGTCCCCACATTGAATTAATAGCTGGTGGACAAACGAGTATGATTAAAGATTGCTGCTCCTCTTGTTTTGATTCTTTTGTTGGAGATGTGGTTAAAAGTATTTTGGACACAAGAATGTCTTCACAGTGGTTACGATTAGGACTTTAGGCAAAATATTCTTACAATGTGTCCAATGACACACCTTTTTCTTAGGAGTTAAGTTAGAACAAGAATTTCTTAATTACCTGTTGATGCATACATTGATATTATTTACTAACATTTAACAGAAAGACTGCCCATGTGCTCATTCTAAACTTTTATTTTGTTAAATTTTGCTCTTTTACTCATACAGAAGATCATCAAGAATATGCCTTACAGTGGTTGAAACGATTTAATTAAAAGGAAATAAGGAAATGGTGTCTCAGTCCAGTAACATAATAACATAATATAATTTGAATTAAGTTTTATTCCAAATCATATTTTTTTTTTCATTCTTTTTGTTCATGTTACTGGTGTGAACGAAGTATCTTTTGCGGCTATTAATCTCTGTAGAAGAATCTGATCGATTACTTTTAGTGGAGTTTCCCTCTTAAATCTCAATCACATTTTTCTTATCGATAAGACTCAAAACTATAGACTTTATTTAAGGGATCTGTAACCAACATAATATTGGTTAAAATTATTAAGGTTGGGAGATTTCGTTGGAGAATCAAGTGTATCATGCTGATATTTTAAACCAACTTAATACTTTTTTCATAATGTTGAAAATCTCAGTTAATTGCCAAATGGTTTCTTCAGCAACCGGCTTATATTTTTATGTATTTTTCTTTGAAATCTCAAATACTAATACAGGGTTAGAACAAGGTTACATCATAATTAGCTGAGTCAACTATGTACATCTCAACAATGTGACAAGGGTTTCCATTGTTGTAAGTAACTTTCTTGCCGGAGAACTTACTATTTCTTACATATTACTATTAAAGTTAATAAGTCAATCCTTGAATTTAGTTAGCACAGAAAACCATTGTTCAGAATAAAGTATTTTTTTCTACTCAAAATGGACGAATCCAATTCCAATTCATGTTTAACTTTAGCTATGAATAGAAAATTCATGTTCAACTTTATGCAAGCCCTCTAGTTAAGCGTAAATATCAAAGCAATACTTTTGTTAATAGATCATTAAAATTCTCTTCTGACGCCAACAGTTTTTAAATGTGAAATGGTCATGGTAAACCCTCAAACCCAACTCACATAAATTTAGTGCTAACAAAACAAATATTCATCTATATTTTTATATAATAATACTAATGATTAGCATATAGTCAGAGACGAAGGTAGATACTCCTCTAAACAGTGATTTTTAAATACATTTTTTTTAATGAAAAGGCCAAACTTTTTTAAAATAAAAGGCAAAACAAAAATTGAGAGAATGCTGTAAGTCACAGCAAACACACCCCATCTGACTGACAGTCGTATTCCTATATCAGAATACTATCAGCTCTATGTTAGTACAAGAGAAATGTTTTTGACATTCCCGCTGTGTCCATCTTGCATCTGTTGACAGCAGCTTATCGACCACTATATTTGCTCCACAATTAATTTATGCTATATACTACACAAATTTATATTCAGTTTTACACTGCTCCCACTAATGATATGTTATACACCAGTCCAGTTATTCGATCAATCTGATACTGCTCCTACAGATCCCCACTACTGCCATTTATCAAGTAATCATGCGATTTGGATTCCCTACATTCACCTATCTCTTTCTCTCCCCACTTTGCATTTTTTTTTTCTGAACAAAATAAATTAAAGGCCGTGATTTGAGTGATTGACACATCCAATGGTTCACACATATGTGAGTGCAGTAAATCCAAATTTCTTGTCCAGTTTCTTTCCTTACACCACCTCTCGTCCTTTCCCTTATTGCTGCAGTATCATATTTTTCAAATACACACAATTCAAAAGTCAAACTTAAACCCATGTTATATTGTTATGTAAGAATCCCAATTTCTCACACACCGACATACCGTTGCTTGATCAAATCCTTATATGACACTAACACAATAAAGACATGCTATAACTTGGCTCAGTAAAATGATAGAATAAGATATGATTTTAGCATTCGTCTAACCCAAAGCTGTTCATGTATAACATTTACCCTCATCAGCGTAACCCAACTCTCTCCCGAAGTTTATGCAAAGTACCCTGTCTTTTTCAATGAATATCACAAAATAATCCCAAGACAAATGTGAATGTCATGTATAGTAGGAAAGTAACTTCATCTATTTTCATTCAACATTTATAAACTGAAATTAAAGGATAAAATAAAACATTAAATCTGGAAACTTCAGTTCACATACAACATAAATTACATTCATTTTCCACATCTTATTTCACTCCGATCAAATACATTCACAACTTCAGGCATACCAAAGGTGTAGGGATCGCAAGTCATTGAAGAAGCCCGCAACTGCAGCAACCAGCAGTCATAAGAGATGAATTTCGTTCATGAAATGTCGTCAAGGAAGGTGGACAGCAATAGCCCTTGAACAAACTCACATCTTTTTTCCCTTTCTTCCTTATCCTTGACTGACAATGTAGGTGTCTCCACATTTCTGAACAAATAATAGACATGTTAAAAACTAGAAGATCCCAATGGCAAGGAACAGCAACTCATTCATTTGCAACAACGCACTTAGACTTAGTTACTGGAACATACGGTTAAAACTGTTATTGAAACATCACAGAGATGACATTTTGTTAATGGCATAAAAACTCACATTTAAAGCAAGTAGATAAATTATCCAATTGAATGTCAGAAGCCAGAAATAATCAAAAATGACAACCACATAAGGATGGAGGTATAGCCTCAAATTAAGTATTGTCATTACTCATTTCCCTCTCTCTGAAAACAGACAACTAATCCAGTAAAAAACGTGAACAACGCTCGTCCTTTTAAGCTAAAAGCAGCACCCCACCCCACCCATCCCCCCAACAATAAAAAGCTACTCATAGATGTGGGTGTGGGTAAGAGGGAACAGAATAAGTTGGAAGAATACCATTTCAGGAAATTTCATCTGGCAAATGTACTGTTAAAAGCAGTAAAAGCATAGGTTTATTTTTTTTTGAAAAACAGTAATTTTTTTTTTGAAAAACAGCAAGAGCACAGGTGGTTACTCTCCATCCAACCTCATCTCTCTCATAAATTCAAACTCTCTCGCTTGCATTTTTTCTTATCTCTTTCTCTCTTTTGGACTTAAAAGCATGGATTTGGATCCTCTACAATGTTGCACATGCCACCGCTGCAAAACCATTGGATCCAACACTGCACCTGAATCTAAAGACTCTGCAGTGGCTGTAAAACTACTCATTTTATTTGGGACAGGTGAGGGCAACAGTAAAAGTTTTCCAAAATGGTCAATTTAACATATTTGTCTACAATGCACAGCAACTACGCAACATGTTTTAGTTTATCTGCTAAAATGCATGATTTTCTTGACTTTTCAAAGACATTTATAACAGACAACCTACCTCAGCATTCCACAAAAATATCAATATGAAAGGTTAACCTTTCGGGAAGTAGGCAAAATGTTTATGTACTAAAAGTCCAAACTTTCATATGTTCAGGGTCAGTGGTCGTGTAATATTCTAGACTGTCTTCATTTTGGAGGTACGGGAACCATGGCAAGACATAAAATTTACGGACAAATCTCACAATATAATTATAAGTAATCATAGTGATCGTGACATTGGATGCAAAGGTATAAATCATTAGGCACTCATAAGTTAGCCAGTTAGTGTTCTCATAATCTCAACTAAACACAATAAATTCATGCTACCTAAATTTGCATTATTTGAGTTTGAATAATACCATTTCTTCAACATAAAACATGAGTCAAAATTATCAAAAGCAATATTGCATGAAAATTGAAAAACAGCAGAAGGAAACAATGTGACATTACCACCACATTCAAGAATACTAGCAAAAATAAGCATATTTCATTGAAGAGGTAGCAGCAACTATTTTAATTAAAACAAAAAAGGAAATTGAAAAATGAAATAGACATACTGTTTTGGTAGAGTCTCATTTGAGCTTTTTCTGGATTGCCTTGTCCCAGTAAGGAAGTTAGGTTGACTCTGAGAACTGGAAAATTCATCGGCTACAGGCGATATAAACGGTAACAACAATGGATCAGGTGCTACACTAGACGACGACACTATACATGAAGACCCGCCCAAAAGGGATTGCAAACTTCCTTCTCGCAGCTCCTTCTTCAATAAAGATAGTGTTGAATAAGATCCACCTTTCCGTGATTTCCTCTTGCGCTGCATGTATTGACTAGTTAAAGAATCCAATTTATCATTTACAATGTACCACCCTGACGTTAATATCAACACAACACAATAACGCAATAACAAAAGGATTCTAAGATATTATTAAACTGGAAACAACTTCTAATGTCAGTGTTATGACGACACCGCTTGTTACACAGCTTATATCTTTTTTTACATAAATAATCATGTATATCCGACAAGTACAACAACAACAAAGGGTAGAATATATATAATTATAACCACACATTAGAAGTGCATAACTGGATTATGCAGATATCTTAAACCAGTAATCCATTTAGAAAACCTTATACTTGTCCAGCAATTAAGAGGGTTGGATTAAAGACTTTTGATTAACCTTAAAGAAAGTGAGAAAAAAAGGCATAGAAGAAAAAAAAATCACTTTCATTTTATGCTAAATTAATGAACCGGGATTAACTTGAAACTTGAAAGACATGATAGTATACTAGACCATTTAAGAGCTGGTAGAAACAAATATTAACTAAAAGAGAAAAGGATATCTTAAGTATGCTTCCATGTTGTAGGGCAATGTGTGCAACCATATCAACCCCTACCCTCAATGAACAAACAGGACAAACCTGTAAAAAAGGATATCAAAATCATATAGAATTGAACTTTCTCTCATTTTGAATATCAAATTATATAGAACTGAATTTTCCCAATAAAGCGGAAAAGGAGTAAAAATTACTAATAATTTTACTGATGTAGAACATCAACTAAAAGTGTTCCTTGTAGGTATGGTACTCCACTAACAAATAAACCTAGAGTCCTTCCGTGACTGGGTTTTAGACCTTCTCCAAAGGAAATGAAATATGAATAGTTAACTACACAAACAGTCTCTTTATGGACCCAAAATAGCCACACCCTGATTAGATATTGAGATAACCTACTCCATTCTAGCATAACATTATCCAAAATACGATTTAATTCTCTAAATGACAAATAATCCAATATAAAAAGAGGAACACTTAGTATGTTTGAATTGGTGGTGTTGGATGGAATGGGATAGTCTAGTTAGATTTTTAAAAAATTGATGTTATCCTATTTCATTTCATTCCATTCAATTTCCTCCTATACCACCAATCCATACATATCCTTAGTTTTTAAATGAAAATGTTAAACAATGTACATCGCCTAGTAGTCCTAATTCCTGAAGATATATAAAAACATCCCGCCACACAAATCAATTAAAATAAAACCTCACCCTAAAGCTAAACTCTCAACACAAGGTTCTATGAAGTAACAAGCACGTCTAATTTTAAAAGACCAACCAAAAAACCCTAATTGAACAATATCTAGATATCAACAACAAAAAACTGAAATGTGGAAACATAATCCCTTGTGAAAAATTGATACCCCATTTTTGGCTTCAACAGGATGCTCATCATCAATGTGGCAGCACAATCCAACAATATCAAAATACTCGGAACAAAATGGACATAGAAACTCCTCCTTCATATCATCATCATCAACGTCGTTTTCATCAAAAGCATTCATGAACATATCTAGATTAAAACAGAAAAACAATAATAATTGTAACAGTAATAAGAGTGTTGTTAAGTGGAAGTAAAAGGAGTGAGGTTTGGGGGGGGGGGGGGA